>JABXWE010034626.1:0-18245 GCA_014611495.1 Limonius californicus
CCCCCCCCCCCACCCCGTATATTTTCAATATTTTGCGTTCGAATAGAGACAATACATTTTTTCTCTTTGTTTTCTTAGCATCTACCTTTTGGATCCATAAATGACTGTTGGCATGGTGATCATTTTGTAGACTGTTAATATTGTGCGTTTCCGAATTTTTCCTCAATTGTGTGCGTTTCCGAATATTTCCTCGATTTTGTGCATTTCCGAATTTTTCCACGATTTTAAAATATCGCGTTTACCGTAATAAGCTTTATTTCTTTCTATTATTTTTTACTGTTGTTGTTTAGTATGCAAGGTCATTACCTACTTGGATGTCCACACTCTGCTTTGTCCTTCATGTTCGATTAATAGCCATGAACTTTGTTTTGTCTTCGTTTATGTATACACAATCCTAACGTACTTGCTTCTTTCTTTAGTAGAACTACTGTTTCACCTATATTGAGAATAATGGACCTTCCTGCTAGATTTACATCATCTTAGTTCTGGGTCTCCATATTATATTTATCTCTCTTTCCGGTCTCCGGCCAGTACTTGGATGGGTGACCCGAAGGTTGCGTTAACGCGGCGCCTCTCTCCCACGAGGATTGATCACTATGAGAGAGTAGATCAACAACTCCCCTTATGGGGGAGGCCATGCTCAACAACGGGATTTTGTGGGCTAATAAAAAAAAATATTATATTTATTATGGTTAACTATAGGAATAATTACATTAGATTAGATTACTTCAGCGGTTGTTAACTGTAGAACTGTTTCACCTAGGGGTGGTTTATCGAGGGTGTTGGGAAATTTTTAGAAAACATTTAATTATAAAAGTAGATCCTCGGTATCCGCGCCACATGTTACACAGGTATAGGAGAGAAGATCGCTACTCACTGAAGAAGATAGGTAGCATACCATAGGTTAGTATAGGAGGTTAATCATTAGGCGCACCTTTTTTGTGAAATTTGGTGTGTAAGAGTAATTTGATAGTACCACGAATAACTGTTATCTACTGCTAACAAAACAATAATTACATATACCTAATTGTATACAAAATTTGTATTTTATCGGGATTGGTGTAGACCGTAGGAGATGTTGTGCGGGCAGAGGGCGCTGCTTGAGGTTGTATCCGCAACGGGGGCCTTTTGATTATTGAATATTCCATGGTTTGCCATACGGTTTTAATTAAACCACCACGTTGGGAGTTCGATTACTTAGGCAAGGTCTCGCCAACGATGAGCTTCATCACTGGGGTTAGAAGCTGCAAGTGACTTTCACGGCGATGGAGACGGAACATTTCCGGGTCGCACTGGTGTATTTGGGTTTTCGATAAAGCGAACAGCTTTTGAAATAGACTGTCCTAGATCCGGCTATTCAATGTTTCGCCTTTCTTTTAGGTAAATTGACTCTGCTCTTACGTACGTTCGCGTTTGGACACAAACTTGCATTTCTCTATTAAAATCGTAGGGTTTTTTTTACAAATAGTTGTCTACTATTAAATCGTTGTGACTTTGTTAGGTAACATTCTCTTTGAGAATCCATAGCGAGGTTTTGTTAATCTCCATGGTATATAGTTAGGCTTGCATCTCTGACTTCACACTTTAGTTTGATATACAAAAAGAACTTCTTGAGTTTTCAACTGTGTGTCTTCTTCTTATTCTATGTACTGTTCACTGAACGATAAATAGGATAATTCAAAAAGCCAGCGAAGCAGAAAAGGGAACACCTAGGCATATGTATGGGGTTTCCTGGGTTTTACTGTGCAGAATGCAAACGGTTTGAGGTTATGTTTCGGCCTCGTTTGTACACCACACTCAACAGAAATCTCTCGATGCAAGTGTTTTATTCCACTTGTGAGATTACGTTTATTTATGTATTTAGCTCCCTAACGCCCTGGCCTAAACAGTCTCATTCAGATCTATAACTGCTACGGCAAAATGTATGACATACCAAGATATCAACCAAAAGAAAGGTGAGGACCGCTGGTTTACCTGACCTCACTGCGTAAGAGGCGAAGATAATATAATAAAAAAAAACTTATATGTTTTTATACCTTAAAGTTTCTGACGTTTTAATGTGCGGGGTTTACAACAACACCGTCTCTAAACGAACAACAATATTGTTTAATAGCAAAAATCGTTTACTGCTTGACGCGTAGAAATTCCATCGTCATTATCCAAATTGCAATTTATGTACGTGTTATTATTTAATCGATACACCATGCATGCAAAACAAACAATATTATTCTTAGAAAGTCTATATTTGGTATAGATATCGGCGCGTCTTTTTGGAAAACTTGCTCCACTTATTTACTTAGTTTATCTTAATTTGTACCTGATGAAACCTAAGGTGATAAGATACCGTAGCTAGTAGACTTGGAACAATCGAGTTTTGCGCTTCGTCGTGGTCGGATAAAATTGAGACCTTCCTATTATTTCGGATTTCGTTACGGTTGTTAGACTTCTTTAGTTTATACCCATAAACTAAATCAAGTCGGAGAAACAATTCGCATCAAAGTGTAGTGGTCTGTTTTGAAGTGCAAGTAAAATGTTTCCCTACAACAGCTTTGACGAGAGGAGACAGAAGTTCGAGAGCGAAAGGAAAAAGGCGTTCGATCGCAGGAGGAAAGCTCTGTTTTCGTCTCTCGATTCCCTCGATACTGATTTTGTACGTATTGTCGATGTTAATTACTTGGTATCTGTTGCACTTTGTCGGCATTGATCTTAAATTGTGGCATTTAACTCGTTAAGTTTTATTCCAAGGCATTGAGGTTAATGTTTAACTGGCGGTTTTATTGAAGTGCTCCAGATTCGAGAACAAAGCTAAAATGCACATGTTCATTAAGATAGATTGACAGCACTTGTACTTTTCTCATGAGCAATATTTTGCGTCTTAGTAAGTGTATGAATGGAGAATTTAAATTAGTTGGAGTATAAATTCCGTGTTTTGAATGCACTGTATAAGATGTTTTTAAGAAGTTGCTTTACATGGTCAGCTAGATGAAAGGGAGAAATTTTGAACTGAAAAATGTCCAAAAGAAAGTATAATTAGTTTCATTCATTTAGAGGTTATGTTCAAAAAACGACATTGGAAAAACTACTATTATACTATAGTAGTAGTTTTTCTAATGTCGTTTTTCAAAGTAGTTAGACTGTACACAACTAGGGTGAACAAACAGTAGAAGTCCAAATGGATTTCCATTGTTGACTTGGGGTGAAGGACCAGAGGTATTTCTCAGCCAAATACTTTAGTTAGTTCAAGTTTCTACTGAGGATGGCAGCGTAGTTGCCGAAGTAGTATAGTAGTGGTAAGGGTGTTTCCAAAGTTTATTTACTTAAACCACCGTGTCCAATCAATTCTATTCTACTGTTTGTTTACATTAGGGACAAATTACTTTGAAGTTGGTAGTATTAGTCGGGATTATTTTTGTTTGTATTTTGGCAGCGCTGAAGTTTCAATTTCAAAAACTTGTATGTAATGTCAGCTGTCATTTAATTAACTTTTATGTGAAATATTAGGAACATCTTCCTATTATTTGTACTAAAAAAAATTAAACATTACATTTACGTTTGTAATCGTATAAATATAAAATAAATCGTATGCAGTTTTTACTTTCTTTGGAAAGATATTATAACCCAACTTTACAAGTAATTAGGTCTGTTACTAGATTGGTACGATAATCTTACAAACAGGAAGGGGTGTTTAGGGCAAACACAAAGTTTTCATAGAATTTGACATTGACAGTTTACAAAGTGAGTGCACGGGTAGTACTCAGGCCTACCAACAGTTATTTTAGTTTTTTTTAAGAAAACTTACGTGACCAATAACAGAAGAAGTAACTAAACTCAATTTGTTGACCATTGAGCTAGAACGTAAACAAACGCTTGACAGGTGCGTTGATTTACCGGATGTGTATTTACGTAATATTCCTTGCGTTTCTAAATTAAAGTTCGCGCGGTCACAAATTTTTTTTTTAGAAGAGTTGGTGCGTCTGAGAAGAATCATTTTTTTAAATAAAGGTGTATTATGGACTTGGTGACATCTGCATTACAAATATTGACGTAAAAGCAATCCGCTGTTAAGTAGTCCAATGCGTGGTTGACAAATAGGTGCATCATGTTACCTCCTGCAATCCATTAATTAGTCAGACACAAATAAATACATAATAGTAAAAGCATTAAAGGAATAATAAACATTTAATTGTTAACAATTAATATAATATAATAATAATTATCTCAGTAAGATCTCAGGATTTTCTTCTAACGTCGTATTATACAATTTTACTATTAATTGTTATTCATTTAAAGTAATAGGACGCCCCCTAAGATTACACGTTTCTGGAACAACTTGCTCCGTTTTAGGAAAATAAGCACCAGGCACTATACACACGCTTCGAAACCCGATAAGCACTGCTCAAAAAGCACGCAAACTTAACCCGGTAATTACGAGTGCAAAGTAAAGGTTTTGAGCGTCAATTACTCCTTAAGTAATGAGGCATTAGCATTATATAGCGTAATCGCAGCGCGCGCTTGGGTGAGTCAAACACGTGCATTTGTTGACGTTCTAGCTCAATGCTCAACAAATAGAGTTTAGAAAGAACAGTATTATCAACAAAAAATCAAGTTATTGTAAACACCCTGTACAGTGTACACTATGATTCGTATACCATTGCAACAACTCAGAAGTGTTACCACAGTTACAAAAGAATAATGAAAAAAAAAATAATTTACCTGATATACAAAAACTAATAAACATACTTTGAATTTCATTTCGTGATAATATTTACCAGGGTATTTTCTTTTTTTTTGTGTACACGTGTGTACTTATGTGTTTATTTTGTTTCATTTGGTGATATGTAGCATTTTCGAGAAGCGTGATGAATCAATTAACTTTGAGTGTAAATAATCAGTGTAAAGTCTAATTGTGTAAAGTTTAATCCTAAATAAGTATCTGTACTACGTATTTTGATATTTTAATTTAGGTGATAGATACATGAATGAGAAGGTTTCAAAGTGTAGTACGATCTTTTCCAAGACTTCTGAGATCAAGTTTATTTTAGTTCCGTAACGGAAAAGATCATTGAGGCCGATTCGGTGTCAACATAGGATTAGGTCACGCTGGAGTTTTTGCACGAGCAGTGCATTATAAACGCGCTCTATGACTGTTTATCAACTCGTTATTTAGAATTCTAGTGAAATTATGTCATAATGGCATACTCAACGAGCGTTGCTCGACCTTTGCCAGCTGACTTGGATATTATTAGTTGAATGATGTCACTAAAACTGTTAGATTTGTTGTTACGTACCTCTCGATCGTGACGTAACGGCGACGTGTAGACATGATGTCATGAAGTTACATACTTTTCGCATTGTATCACTTACTACAAAATTGTTGTTACATAAGTGTACCTGTGTTGCTTCCAGAAAAACGTAATCCTCTGCTGTCATGGTGTTTACTTTAAACAGCTATAATTTCATTTGCATAAATGTAGGTGCCAACATTTTTAAGATACCATTTGTTTATGTCATTAAGCAAACATTTGGAAAAGAGTTAAACAGAATGTTTTATAGGTATTAGCCGAGCTAAATTAATACGGTTTATCTGGTTACAATGTAGATTACATCTACATTATATTTCGCTTCGGTCGGATGGGTAACAATAATTTCATTACAACGCAACTGATTCGATTCAATTTGCCACTCTATTTAGCATAAAACAAATAAGTTCCACACTTTTTGGGCGATATTTTAAATCCTTATACTATTAGATGCATTGCATAAAACTAGGGACATAATATAGAATGTAAAATCCGACTATCAAAATTATTTTGTTAATATTTTTTTATATCTGAGTATACACCATAGAACTTAGAAGATATTATCGCAATGATCCTTGAAATACAAAAATATCTGTTTCTGAGACATTTACGTTTGCATCCAATCAGATTTTTATAAAAATATTTACAGTGGAATATGAGCTTAATGCTCTCTGCAAAGTGCTTAAACTATAATTATTCTATTGACGAAAATCCATGAAATTCAAGCAAAGTGAGGTTAGATATTTTAGTGGCCTGATTACGTTTCCCTAAGGTACAGAGTGGCCGCAAAAGATTCAATGTGCCGCTTCATAACAATATTTTCTGTGCCGCATATCACAACGTAAACAGAGACATTCAACATACACAAAACATTATATGTCAAACCTCAGAAAATGAGTCTGAGTAAAATGGTACGTAAAACCACTGCCATTATAAAGCGGCACATTCGGTCTTGTTGGATCTCTGAGTTTTTATTTTAATTAATTTCGATAACAGTAAATACATACCAACCAGCCTCGGTGGTCTAGTGGTTAGCTCACTTGCATATAGATTCAAGCGACGCGGGTTCGAATCCGGCCGAGGTCGGTGAGATTTCTCTAGCGGGGAAAACTCTGAAAGTGAGATGCTTGGAAAACCGCGTTCTACAACAATAAATATATATAAACTAGTAATCTCGGCTAAACCCCGACGTCTCTTATGGCATCCATTAGTGACAAATCATTCATAATCATCCCGTATACTCTTATATGTCACTGTCACCAGCTGTCAACTAAGTCATCCGAAAGAGTTCCAATATGCAATATGTGTAGCTTCATAGGATTTTATGTAATTTCGAAAAAAGAGCAAATAATAAAATATACTTTAACGTGCGTTCAATGTTTGTAGTTTTATAGAATATGCTTAAGCAGAGTACAAACAGTTTATGTATTTTTCAAATGCCGCTCGAACGCGTTGTTTTAATGTCACTATATAAGCAACTAAAACAATTATGTTGTTCATAATAAATTAATATACGTCAAGAAATAACAAAAATGAACCCTTTTTATTTAAATTGGGGTTGCCAGATGAAACGCAATCACGTTTACCAAGTTTGTAGCAAGCGGTTGTTCACCAACTTTTAAAATCAAAGTATTTTTTTCTACGGCTGTTGCCGCCTCTCCGTCCCCAGTTTCCATCTTTTTCTATCGTAACACGTTTCTTCCACTTTCTCAAATAGATACATACGTGTAAAAAGCTGGACTGGAAATTAATATTCTTGATTAAGTTCTCATTTGTAGTAGCAGTGTTAGTTTCGTTTACACCGTAATCATTAATATTAATGCAATACACAGATTTGGAACATTTTGAAAAACCGAACGAATAAATTTGACCTTTTGCCTCTTTATCGACCCTTACACTGTGAATTTGTGCAAGGTTACTACTCAGGATAAATTGTGGAATTGTCATCATTATTCAGTGTAATTTTATACACCAATTTCCAAATAGAAATAAATCGCCGTGTTGGTGAAAAATCACCATATTGGCAACACTGCTTTAACTCCACTCCTGTATCTCCATCAATGTTAACAAACAGCAGATAAACCATTCTGCAGAAAGATGCTTTCATTTCAGGAGTATTCTAAGAATGAATTATATATTACTACGATTTCATACTTATGGAAGCTACTCGATTGTTTGATGAACCTTTGAAAAAGGCTTCGTTTTCAGCTGGTACAGTACATTTATTTTCAGCTAATATTAGGGTTGCGAAACCTTTATTTGTGAGGAGTTGTCTCCCTTTTTAGCTGTTTTCCACACTCCTCTATTTCGTAGTTATTTTTTGGCTGTTATACATATTTGTCTATTTCGTATTTTTGGCAATTGCCATATTACTTCCACCAAAGAAAACCATACAATTACACTATTTATTCATATCATTTACCAACATGCGTTCTTAAGCGCATCCCTGTCGCATGGTTTTTGCGAATGCGACCATGATGAGTCTGTCATCGTCATCTGAATGCTGAATGTAGTAATTACATGGAAACCTAACATCAAACCGTCAGACTGTTGTCACTCATGATCAACTCAACATAGATAGATGGTATTAAACTTGAAGGCAGTTAAAAGTTGCGCGATTACACAATGTCTCCTCCTACTAGAGAGTATTTGGAACAAATTTTTAATATAATACATGAAACGTCTTTGTAGATTTTTCTCTCATCTATTTTCTTCTCTGTACCTGTGGTTAACTCTGACAATCTTAGCTGGTATAGCGGTATCGCCCCGTCAGTTTGCCATAAAATATAAAGTAAAATAGCAATCCATACCGAGGTTTCAGCCCATTTCCCGTTCAAAGATTTTCTTTTACGTTGTAAATTGGCAAGAAAATATAAAAGCGTAAATTTTATAACTCAATAAAATCCGATTCCGTTTTGGAAGGATCTACTAAAACGCACTGTCTGCTTTGGCACTAATACGAATTGGGTTAATTTGTTGCTCTAAATAAGAATTCGCTGAATAAAGTTGAGCTTAATTTGCTTGTTGATCGCACTACATTTTCACAGCTACATTCTTTCCGAATCGCAGCAAAATACTTTGTCTTTAAAACATTACTATGGAGTTATACGTGCGATGATTAAACAGTAGTTAGTCTCATTATATTTTTTTAGTTATCCGTCGTATGCTTACCGTAATGTGTATTCATTTATTCTGTTTACCCCGACTTACCAACATCAATACATTCTCGAGATGCTTTTGCACTTAGTTATCTTTCCTTTCAAGTTGAAATTTACGTCAATAGTGTCAAGCACCAAGTTCCCAAAATATTCGCGCTGGCCTATTTTTATCAACTTTTAAAAATAATTTTGGAATATTCTTTTGAAAATTGCTAAAATTATCTGGAAAGGTGCCTCGGTAATTTATGTGATCATTCGAAAAGATTCAGATAAACATCGTTCATACTTCATGCGAAAATTCTATGATACACAACTAAGTTTACTTAACGTTTTAGATAGTAATAGTGGATCCCCATTCGTGTTATTTTTTGGTGTCGTATGTTTGCCAATATTACTCATACGTTTTTCCGCAATTGCGAGACGGCGAAACGTCGTAACATGTTTTATAATCATTTCTGATGACAGATATTAGAGCTTTTTAAAATTTGCACGAACCATTATCATACTCGTTAGTCATTCTAGTTTACGTTTGTTTGCAGATGGCGACGGATTTTCCTTCCGAAAATACAAATGGCAACGATATCGCAGCGATGATGAATTTAAAAAATAGCGTAACGCCGAGAGCTGTGACTGTCACGACCACATCACAGGTAATTTTCAAAATTATCACATTCATTTCGATAAATTTACACATTATATACACATATATTGGTTCTACATAAAAATAATAATTTGTCCTTTCTAAATACTTTTTATAATATTCAGTAGATAAACTGTTTGAGTAACGCTAATGGTATGTCTGGAATTCGAGGTTAACAATTTAGTAGCACAAGACACAAGGTATCATCTTGTAAATAATTTGTCTAAAATAAACATTAAATAAAACATCATATGGTATGCTAAATAATCAGTCGATAACAGGTTCTTGCGATATGTACACATTTCGCTGTATAATATTAAGAAAGGAATTCGTCAATGTTATTCTGCAAGAAATATGCGATTTAAGTATCAGCAAAGTTAAGGCTGCTACTGTTAACGAATTCATTTTTAAATTATAGATTATTTAAGTATACATATATTGCCTAATGGAACTTGCCATTACATGACAGCGCCTACTTTAAACAACATTTTAGATATATTTGTAGAATATTTTTATTTAAATGCACCCAAAGGGGTTTAAGTAGGGCGACCTTCCTGGCTATTGGATTTCCTGAACAACCTGGTCTATAATCTTTTTTAACAGTTGAAGGCCACTTGTAAGGCACTGCGAAACCACAAGAAGGCTTTCACTACGACCACAAAATGAATCTCGAATATCAATTTCAAGTTAGTATCAATATTACGCAAATGTATTGTAGTATTATTGATATTTCCCAAAAATATCGAAAGTGTCAAGGTTTCAAAACTGCTGATTTATGTTCATACATATGTTAAGGTAAATGTAAGAAATTGGCTAATGTGTATAATAGCCGGTTAATATTCATAATCACCACCAGCTTGGGTAAATGTAAGAAATATCTGCAAATTATTCACATTTACCGATAATTTTATATAGTTTGTAAAATCTATTACATATAATTGCCGAAAAGTGTAATAAATTCGTCTAAACATAGAGAAATTTATCACATTCACCAAATTTATTGTTGATTGTTATTAATTACCGGTTATTATGCATAATCCGTGACTTATTTACATTTACCGTAACATATACAGTACAACTCGGTTGTAAAAGATAATTTTGTTCGATACCGCCCAAGGATGTTATAGATAATGGTTGCAGCATGCTCACACGGTTGTGAAGCTACTTAGGGACACCAAATATACCGAAAATAATGCACATTAGCGATTTTTTTTCTTTGAAGAATTGTAGCATCCATATGCTACACAATGCACGTTTATAATGACACAAAGTTTTGCCACAAAATTACAAATTTAAACTTAAAAGCTAAAGTATTTTTATACCTGGTTGGTGGCGTTGGGACACCATTTGCACTGTGAGTTGGCGTCAAAAGTTGTATAGCCGGTAGTGTGCAATGCCGCATCTACTCTCTATAAAATCTTTGGTACCGCCCAACCTTCTGTAGTGCACATGTAATTGAACCTACTTTTAAGATAATGGAACATCGCTTATTAGATAAAATGTTTCCTATTGCTTAGAATGTTAACAACTTTCTTTGCGAGGTAAATTTGGGTAAAAACCCATTACCCTACGTGTGTTCCAAAGAAGTCTTAATTAATGGCGTATTTTAATTTAAGAAGTATGTTCACGGTCACGTTCCTCTCCTCGGAAACCAGGTAATTGGTTGTACGATGCCATCCCCGACCTGTTTTTCAAAGAAGGGCTAATTATGTACTTGATTGAATAACTGTTATGTTTATTCTATTTTACAAAATGAGCTGAATAGATACTTTTGACTAGTGAACATAATGGCGTGCAAACGGAAAGCTACCTCACTGCAAGACAAGTTAGTAGTTAGATGGTTCAAACAAACAACAGAGGTCTCAGAACGTACCAGTAAGTGGGCCTATTTTACAATATAAAGCTAAACAGCTAGCTGGAATGTTACACTTTGATAATTTTGAATGCTTACGTGGATGGATCGATAGATTCAAAAAGCGCTACAAGTTTAAGAAAATTTGTAGGGAACTGAAAGTGTGAATGTATAACATGCATTATGACAGTTAATATGTAGTTATGTATTATTTGTACTGCTGTAAGTGGTTACTAATTAAGCATGAAGGATTGCTCTTTTAAAACAGAATATATTTTAAACCTTGCCTATAAGTTAACCTCGGTTATAAGATAAATATTAAACCAGTCCCGAGGATTATGTTATAACCCAGTTGTACCGTATTATATTCTTCTGTACTAATACTGTTGTACATCATTTCTATATTATTGAAACTTTGATACCAAAATTGCATATAAGGTACATACTACGTACTTTAATACTGCAATACTTTGTATGCTTTCAATAGTTTTCATCTTTTGGATGTTGATCAACATGCCATACCAGGCTAAGCTACTGAAACTTTGCCCAACCGTAGTCATCACCAGTACGAAAAGTGTTATACGACTGTTTTTGTATGGTACCTCGATACTGCGATACTTGGTATACTTCGATACATAGTACTAGTACCAATACGTGATATAAGACAAAGACCGATACCTTACTCAGCCCTAGTAATCATCAGTACGAAAAGTGGCATACGTCGTTTTTGTATAGTACTTCGATACTGCGATACTTCTATGAATGGTATCAATACGTTACAGAAGTCAAAGTATCGATACTTTAAATAATTGTCTAATACTTGAGATACATTGATACTTTCGATATTTAGATGCTTTGAGATAGGTACCGATACCAACACACAGTAGCAGCCACGGTATCTTGCCCAGCCCTAGTAATAACTAGTGCGAAAAAGATTTTACCAACTGATTTTTTAAATAGTACTTCGATACTGCGATACTTTGAATACTTCGATACAGGGTACCAACCAAAGTATCGATACTTTAAGTAGCTATCGTTATCTTACCAGCCCCAGTAGCCACCAGTACGTAAAATGATACAGAGACAGTTTTTGTATGGTACTTTCGATGATTTGATACTTTCGGTATTTCAGTACTTTTTGATAATAGTATCCACACGCGATACTATCTAATGTATCTATATTATAAATGTGTATCTGCTTTGCACACCCATACTTAAAATATCGATAATTTGGCTGGTAACGTGTGCTGATACCAGAATCAAAGCATCGAACGTGTCGAAAATACCGGAATATCGGAAGTATCAATGTAGAAAATGTATCAACATATTCATGTACATATCTGACAAGTACACACGTTATATATATTTAAATGTATATAATATAGAAAAATGTGAATCACCTGCTTTTACCAACTATATCTCTACTTATAAAATAAGGGTTCGTTTTTCACTGAACAACATTCCGATACCTTTGATACTTCAAATCCTTCGATACATTGATCCTTTTGGGAAATACGATATTCGATCCTCCTATTGTGGTATTGCCCATCCCTACTAGCAACATTGTAAAGTAGTGACGATATCTAGTGCTGATTTATTTCTACTTCACCAACAAAATAGAATTCTGTAAAGATCACTTAACCCCTGTGCTTTGGAAATCTTAAAATCGGCGCAAAACTGTTCGAAAATTTAATTTCGGTAGCGTAGGAGAATAATATTTCAAAAACACTAAAGGATTATGTGCCTTTTGTTCTCGTAAAAACATTGCTTTGTTACTCCGAACGTAACAGTGATGTAGCAATGTTGGAAATGCATGGAATGCTAGCGATAACCAATATTTTATAATTTATTTTCGAAGAAACTTTAAAAAATACAAATTTTTAAAAGCGAACCAATATTATGTATGGCAACGAATATAACAGTGTATAGACCAGACAGTCGTTTCTGTACGTAACATTTTGGAATTTGTTCCAAGGTATGAATAATTTTATCACTTATTCTAAATATAAACGACAAGAAATTTATTTCATGTTCTAGTGAACGTATTTTATGTTTTCAAATAACCTTTGTTTTCATAACAATGAAATTTAAAATTAGACCAATACACAAAGTGCGTATATTGCTGTAAATATAATACAGATCTATCGCTGGAACCTTTCTAAAATAATTACCCCCAACAAACTTAAAATAAGTGTTGTAAAAAATCCAGAAGAAGCGACAATGAATTTTGGTGCAAGGCCATTACCTTGTCTTCAGTTGTATTCGTTATTAAATTTTTTCTGTTGGAAGCGTTAAAGAGTATGGATACACGCAAGAAAATCTAATTATAGTGTAAAAATGGCCTTTGTGCATAAACATATTATGTTTATTTTAATGGGGCTAAGTTTGTTTGTTGAAGCCAAATTTATAAAATTCACAAGGCCGTCAGAATCAGTTTATGCTGCACTGCTCTGTATTTCTGGCAGCATCAACTGGGCCATGGGCATAAACTACTTTTTATTTTTCAGTGTTTCACCAAAAGTTTTGCAAAAAATATACTTCCTTAAATAGAAGCAAAATTCTAGAATTTTTTGGGGTCGTAGTCATGGTAGTATAAGCATTGTTTACAAGAAGACAATCGTGTAACCAACATGCATTACAAATTAAATGACTTGGAGTTTATCCAGTCTTTCTACCACTTACTTGTAGTAGGTTAAATATAGTTTTAAGCATCACAATGCCCGAAATATCACATGTCTCATAGGCGCTTCCTTTTTATAACAGTTACAGTCAAATTCGCAGACCAGTACAAGTACAACCCGCGTCGCTAAATCGTCTGTGTCGTCTTCTTCGACTTCATCCAGTTCACAAAGGGTTCATCTTACCACCACATCGTCCACAGATCGTAAAGCATCATCAATGAAGTCGGATTTAGATGAGCTCAAAAGCAACATGAACGAAATGAAAAACTTGCCAAACATAAACGCACTGAAAAAGTTGCGTAGTTCGCTAGAAAATTTAGTGGATACTGAAGACAACGATATGCCTCAGCCGTTGGTGACCTTTCCAGATCCAGACACACCACCGCCTTCATCAGAGTTGGTATCACCAACAAACAACTTGGATACCGTCAAATTTGAACAGAAGACTGTAAATAACTTCAAAGCTAGCAAGGTAAGAATCTAATTAAAATTTAAATGAGTCTATTGTGTCTACAAAAATGTCTTAATAGGGTAGATTAACGTGAGTGATATGATTTTTGGCAACGACATGTGTAGTGTTCGTTATTCTTAAATATTTGGTTCTTTTCCAAACAGTTTGCAAATGCAAAACGTGTCTTTGTTTGTATGAGAATTCAGAAATTGAAACATGGAAGGGAAAAATTATACATGCATGGTGAACACGGAAAGTACCAAAAATCTTCGTCTTGCATAAACAGTATTTTATTTTAAATTATATTTATGTTTATTGATTCAAGAATGCACTTTTATATATATATAGAAAGTATACATTCGAGTGCATTGACATTCTTTGACACGTGTAACCGTACAAGTCTTGTCAAGGTTTACTTGAAAATAATTTGAAGATCATTAAAAGTAATCAAATCATTTTACGATTTCGTTTCGCCCTTAATTTAAAGTAGAATTTGCGCTACCTACACCTCATTATTTTGTAATATTAATTGCATAGCTGAATCAAATTTCAATAAACAATGGTCGCAGCATTCATTGGTTATAATACCAAGTTATTTATAAACCATAAACAAAACTTATCTTTTGAAGCTGCTGAAACCCATTTCTTCTTTTTGTTAACCTACACTCATTGTTTAATTTATTTTTAGCTTGTTAGTAATAACATTAGTTTGTTTCCAAAAATGTTGCAAAATTTGTCACAACTTACGAGAATGGTAGTAGCACTTTATAAAAGGAATATTAACATATTGCTATTCGAGAAAGTAAATTCATCACAAAACTGAAACACAATCTTAACAGACTATGATTCTAACATCTTTTATTGTTTATTAGGTTGTAAAGGATGGCTTTAGCGCCGAAAAATCCACCGCAAATTGTGCCGAACTCAAAAGAATGCAAGCTGGTGAAGTGTCCTACCAAGAAAATAGTGCAGCAGCGGCATCACATGCTCGTTTGGAAATTGACGGTGTTTCTGCCGAGAAAAGTCATGTCCTCGCAAAGGTCAGTAGAATACATACGTGACTTACATTTTCATGCTTGAGTAAAGCTATTTAAGGCTCGGTTTAAAAATATCTGGTCGACTCCTATTGTTTTGGCTTCAGACTCATCATGTTGTTTTAAGTGCAGCTTTTTAATTTCAAATTCATATTAAATACGATAAATAAATATTGCAATTGGCACTTTATTGTCGATTCAAAACTAGTAATCATGAAACTATATTAAAGGGTTAGGACATTTCGCTACCAACCCCATAGTTTATCTAAATTATTTTCTAATATTCTATTAAAGGGCTAGAATAATTGATGCGTATCTTACTAACTACCCGGTGTTGCAGCAGCGGTGTTTTGCGGTATGCATTGGAGACATGCTAACGTTGTGCAATGCCCCACCCGATCCCACCCTATCCCGTAAATTCCTACCCACTTTACTGGCATGGGGTGGGCCTGGCGTATCCAGGATCGATCCTCGAGTCGGCTCCATGTCAGATGATGATGATGATGATGATTACAATAGTCTTCTGAAATTCTATTCATCTATATTAAATTTAGAACATTTTGCTGCCATTACCATAATCTATTTAAATTCTCATCAGATATTACATTTAAGGGTTGGGTTTGACTGCTATCATCACAATTTCTTTAAATTCTCGTCAAATATTACATTGACGGGCTAGAATATTTTACAGTCATCACTGTAGTCTTTCTACATTTTCTTCAAATATTACATTAAAAGATTAGCAGCAGATTTTGCTGCCATCACCATAGTCTCTTTAAATTGCCGTCAAATATTACATTTAAGGGTTAGAAGATTTGACTGCTATCATCACAGTTTCTTTTAAATTCTCATCAAATATTACATTGATGGGTTAGAAAATTGGACTGCCATCATCACAGTTTCTTTAAATTCTCGTCAAATATTACATTGACGGACTAGAATATTTTACAGTCATCACTATAGTCTTTCTAAATTCTCTTCAAATATTACTTTGAAAGGTTAGCAGATTTTTCTGCTATCGCCACAGCTTCTTTAAATTCTCGTCAAATATTAAGTACATTGATGGGTCAGAAAATTGGACTGCCATCATCACAGTTTCTTTAAATTCTCGTCAAATATTACATTGAAGGGCTAGAACAAATTACAGTCATCACTATAGTCTTTCTAAATTCTCTTAAAATATTACATTGAAAGGTTAGTAGATTTTGCTGTCATCGCCAGTCTCTTTAAATTCTCGTCAAATATTAAGTACATTGATGGGTCAGAAAATTGGACTGCCATCATCACAGTTTCTTTAAATTCTCGTCAAATATTACATTGAAGGGCTAGAACAAATTACAGTCATCACTATAGTCTTTCTAAATTCTCTTCAAATATTACATTGAAAGGTTAGCAGATTTTGCTGCCATCGCCAGCCTCTTTAAATTCTCGTCAAATATTAAGTACATTGATGGGTCAGAAAATTGGACTGCCATCATCACAGTTTCTTTAAATTCTCGTCAAATATTACATTGAAGGGCTAGAACAAATTACAGTCATCACTATAGTTTTTCTAAATTCTCTTCAAATATTACATTGAAAGGTTAGCAGATTTTGCTGTCATCGCCAGTCTCTTTAAATTCTCGTCAAATATTAAGTACATTGATGGGTCAGAAAATTGGACTGCCATCATCACAGTTTCTTTAAATTCTCGTCAAATATTACATTGAAGGGCTAGAACAAATTACAGTCATCACTATAGTCTTTCTAAATTCTCTTCAAATATTACATTGAAAGGTTAGTAGATTTTGCTGCCATCGCCAACCTCTTTAAATTCTCGTCAAATATTAAGTACATTGAGGGGTCAGAAAATTGGACTGCCATTATCACAGTTTCTTTAAATTCTCGTCAAATATTACATTGAAGGGCTAGAACAAATTACAGTCATCACTATAGCTATAGCTATAGCTTTATACCTTAAAAATCCATTGAACTGATACTTGACATCTTGATATTCAAATCTCAGTGAAAACATTGTAATTTCACTCCCATTTCATAATATTTTTCTAAGAAATTTGTAAAGAAAACGAAACTTAACATTAAATGGTCTTATTATATTACTTAGGTCACTTAGTATAATATATTACCAATGTTAATGGTATAGTTAAACAGGTTACATTACTGTTAATCAATATGTACTCGGAAAAGTTTGACGAAGAGTCTTTATCAACTAACCATGTGGTTTACCTTTGTAATGAGAACATACTTCATTGATTTTTGCAAATTTTTCTTCATATATTATGTCCTTTATATTCGGTTGTATTGAGGCAATATGTAATAAAAAATGAAATTGAGATATACTTAATGATGTTTCTATCGGCATCAATAATAACAGACACGTTATCTGATCAAAAGTTGTTTCGTTTGTAATATATCTAAAATCTCTTAATTTGCAACTATTTTCTTCATTAATATTCGCTAACGATTCTCATTTATTTTTATGTGAATTTTTAGTTTTTGTCGGATTGCATAACTTAACTTACATAAATTATTGCGAAGGACGATGGAGGCACAGCGTTTCTTTTGATCTTCCTTTATGTGTTTATTATTGTGTCCATTTTCTACACCCACTCATTTATGTATAATTGGTGTATGTGAAGGAGCATAATTAAAGTTCTATCAAGGCCGTCTGTATTTGCAACTGATATACATCTAATGTTTGTGTAATGCAGGTGTATTTAAACTTAAATGACTGTTAATGTTTTGGTCTTCACAATGTGGTTATTATTTGTAAATAATTTTTGTAGAAACATGTATAATCATAATTGTTTCAGCAGAAATTTTTTGGCAGAGAAATGTACTTTGGCGTTGATAAACCGAGTCTTGGTGCCTTACCAAATTTTCAATGGAGAATACACATACAAAGTGATTTTTTAAAAAATCAATTGCAGTAGCCTAGGGATTGTCCCGTCTATATTAAGCTTTAGAATCTGACAATATGAAAATTGTAACAGAAAGAAAGAAATCTTGACGAAAAACCTGTAATTTACTTACCTTAATAAATTACAAATCAGTTGCAACTAAATACTTGTTCATTTTCACATTTTGTTGGGCCAAAATTTTTAACTACCTGAACTGTCACACAGTTTG
>JABXWE010034627.1:0-10064 GCA_014611495.1 Limonius californicus
ATTTAAAAAAATTGTCGATGACGTCATGGTGCGAAAACAAAAGACGATCGAAAAATGACAATTATCAGGAACGATGCACTCATAAAAAATAAGGTTGACGTGTCCGAGGATTTTCTGCGAAAACCCTTCTAAAATGTTCTATCGAATTTATCCACTACTTTACGAAAGCACTGTATATATAAAACAGTATTTTACCAATCATGGCT
This sequence comes from Limonius californicus, assembly GCA_014611495.1. Taxonomy (NCBI): domain Eukaryota; kingdom Metazoa; phylum Arthropoda; class Insecta; order Coleoptera; family Elateridae; genus Limonius; species Limonius californicus. Next base: position 207 of record JABXWE010034627.1, read on the forward strand.
AACAGTACCTTCCGTTAAACAAATTAATAAAACAAAATTCTTTACTATATCGGGAACGCAATAATGCGAAATGATTACCAGATTACGAAGCATTTATTCCTCTTCCAACCGTAATGATATTCGCGACCAAACCCGCTAAGTATTTTTAAATTCCTCGAGGCCTCGCGAACCAAATACCCAGCTGTAGAAATACCGATATAATGGTATTCGTATCGGCGCACTATTAATCAAGATTTAAACTTCCGCACTATTCCCCCTTTATAATTGAATTTTAAACAATAAAAGAAAATTTAATTATACTGTTGACCATTTAACAATTATTTCCAGAATTTCAAAGAAAATTATCACCTATATTTACAAAATACAAAATCGATTAAGGTTAAACATCCACTAATTAAAGTGTACTTAGTCTTGTTACCAATTTAAGTATACAATTATAAGTTTTACTATGATTTCTTGCTATTAAACTATATTTTTTCCGGAACCCCTCGTATCCTAGAAATTATATGTGAAAATAGAATGTGAAAGGAATTGACACACCTGTGATCTCGTTATCTTGATCCACACCTGTCGTACGGTTTCGCTGCACGGCAGATAACTCCACTTGTCTCGAACCAACAGGATCTCTTCGATTTTTCACAAATGACTGTTAGATTCTGTCAATTCTAACGCCAGCTAATTCGCCTAAATAATTTCAATAGTCTTAGAAGTGAAACAAAAGAAATTGGATTTTCTATGCTTACCAAAAGATGTTAACTGGCGAAAAAAACTCTCTCAAAAGAATTGAATTGCACACAGATTGGGATCAACTCCCAGGAACTCACATCACTCTAACGACGCCTAAGAACTTTCCAAATGTGTCTTGAAAATTCAAATCGGAAAACTTTCCAAGTCTTAAAACGACTTCTAAAATTAACTCAAAACACGTGCACCTTCTATGAGAACTAGTACAGTTATGTTTCAAACGGAAAACCCAAATAATTCACCATTTCCTGAACCGGAAATACACGAGTAGATGACACGAAACTTCCACAAGGCCAAAACTGAATTAGTCAAAAGCTTAAATATGCAATCCAAAATGCTGTATAGATCATTTAAATGCCAATCAACCAGGCGCAAGAAATCGCACGTTACAAACTCTGAAATAATAAGATATAGTCAGATGCAGTTAAAGGGAATGGAATATAGATTCAACGACGGAGGTAACATTAATTTATTGTTGTATTACTTTTTTGAGTAATGCCAAGATACATGTTTGTAAATGTAAGGTTTGAAATGCATCTTTGATATAATAATATTTAAAGAACATACAGATAAACTAAATGTTATTATTTATACGAGCGGAAGTTAAATTGAACAAGTACTTTGTGTAATATAGTAATTGTAGATGTAGATAAGAATAATAAAAATAATAATAATGGTCTTTATTCTTCCAAACATATACATAGCGGAAAATATATCGAACACGAGCAAAATTAATTGGAAAAATCTCAAGGTGTTAGTTCAAAAACAGCCCTTAGGTTGTTCTTGTTCTGCCACTAAGACCTTGAAATCGCAAAAAGATTACTAAATAAGACATGATGCCTAAACTAACTTAATACTAGATTCTGTGATGATGTGTCAGGGAAGCGTAGCACGAAAATAATATATTGTAAACTAAAACAAAGAGTAAGAGTTCACTTAATTGCTGTCTATATTTGCGTTTAAATGTTTGAAGCGAGACGGGTTTTAATCCAAGGGGTATTGAGTTATAAACTCTAGATATTAGAAAAAAAACCCCTTTGAAACAGAAATCCTACAATAATGAACCTACGAGGTCTAAAAATGTAAACTATAAGGTTATAGATGACAAGTTCAACACTATTGGCGTGGTTTTATTATTATTATTTTCTTCTTAAGTTGCTGATAGATGTAATCTGGCAATGGTAACCGTACACGCTTACCATTGCCAGATTACATCTACCAGTAACAGAACAGAACAGGGTATGTTTGGTTGCACATCAGTAACTTGGCACAATTTAATAAATATCCAAGTTGATAATTTGTACAATTATCTAGTAGGAAAACGTCGCAAGTATAATATTGAATAACCACTCTAAGCAGTATGAAACATAAATGTTAAGTTCTTAAAATGTAAGCTATAAAAGATTATAAAAGGTGGGTACAAAGCTATTGGCGTTCTTGCTGACTCGTTTGTACAACTAAATTAGGTACATATCTTTTGTTGATTAATATATTGCTGTATTATCTTAGGCCTAATTGTTTAATCAAGTTTAGAGTCTATACTTAAACTATTATTATTGAATAAGTTTCTGAAAAAATTGTTGAATACAGTTTGTTAACGATTTTCTTATACCATGGTCATTTTCCATGGGTATTTTTCTTATTACGCTGCGGTACATCCAGAGGGACAGGGAATGGGGTTCGATATTAATCCGCCAAAAGCGATCAGCAAATTCGCAATGAAATGCCTTCCAAGGGTTAAATCCCGCGTGTTTCTTTAAATCCGACACGTGCCGATGGTTCTATTCACCCCACGGTGATAACAGCGATACTAACATTCAAGCGATGGACACCCCTAGAAACCCAAGCCGCCCCTGCAGTACTTGTTGTCGGCGCTGAGATGTTAACGAACAACCGGGTCAAACGGGGATTTTAAATCGACTCCCGAAAAAAACGAACGAAGGCATCCAGCAGCTGGAACATTTCATCATATTACGCAAAAATTCTAGAACAAAATATTCCACGTGGAACTTCCGGGCCATTCTGCAGACCAAGGATTCTAAGAACTGTTTTCGATCGGCACTAAAGACTAAACATACATGACAGCGTTCCGTTACAGAGTTCCCGAAAAGTGACCTCCCACAAATTAATCTTTGGAAATAATAAAACAGTAATCGACTTAAGAGTAGCAATTAAAATATGACTTTAATCCGTATGAAGCGGCAAAATCAAACGAACAAAACATGTTGTACTTCCATTTTTATACTATTTTTAGCAATCTCCCAATGACCTTGCCCCTGTAGCCTATACACATGATAATACCGCTATAGTTTCGGCAATTTTTCTATTATTATTTTTTGTCTATGAATTATATTATCACTTTTTTCCACGCCTCTAATACAAAGTCTTTATCAACATTTATTAAACAGTACCGTCAGCTTTTCCAATAGTACCTCTAGACCAACCTTTTACAAGTTCGATATTTACGTTACCGAGACCAGGAGTTTTGTTGTTTTTCATTACAACTAAGGCTTTCTTAATCTTCCTCGTATTTATCTCCACTACGTATTCTTCTCGTTCTAATGAGTCTGTTTGTGCATCTAGCTCGATATACTCTGGCGGATCTTCTGTTAAGAAATTCATGTAGTATGTTATACACTACTTTAGATATTAGTATCATATTAATGCTTCTGTCCATGTCTAATCGTATATGATACTATAGATGAGCGGATACCTATACTCTGTGCAATACGAAAAACAATGCGTAAGCCCCATTACCAAGCTTTAAAACTAATAAAATCCTGAATTGGAGAAGTTTTTGTTTGAAAAGCATGGAACAATATTGATGTGGTTAGATTAGTGTTAGTGTATTCTTGTTAGAAGCACAAAAGCGATCTTTAAAAGTACACCACTGAATATTATTAAAATGACTGCCGAGCAGTAAATTCGGTCGAAGCTGAACCAGAGTCCAAGAGTCCAATTTTCAGTAATGCCTAATTTTCATCTGGCGAAATCGGAATGCAAGGAAAATGAAGAAGATAGAAGTCGATTATCGGTAATTTACGTCGAAAATAATGGACGTAGTAGGGTTTTCGTCGGCAACAATGCCAGACGAAGTAGGAGTGAATCATCTGCAGAATGACGAAGTCAAACAATACACACAATCAGCGAATGCGTTTTCTCGTGTTCATCTCTTTTAACGTGGCGCGATTCATCGTCTATTTTTGAAAAGAGGGTGAATCTCGCTGGCACGCGACTTCGCATAGAAATTTAAATGCGGACGCACAATTCCGATGCGCTGCAAGTGAAATTTGTCCTTTGCACGTGTGCACGAGGAGGCAGCAAGGGATGTAACAGCCAGATAACAAATTAGCCGGGCATTTAAAACAATCGTATCGTTGCTGTCCCATTCGGTGCGTATCGACGTCCCGTGGGGGCTGTCTCCGAACCCCCATCCCATACGACGCACTACTTTACGAGCCATAAATTTAGGAAACATTTAATTTTATAATTGCCGCGTCGAGTTATTTACATACATATTTCTGGCATGGCAGGCGGGATGCAGTTGTAGGCAGCTCAAAATCAGAGGTGTCATAAATTTTATAAATATGTAAAACAGCTAGGAGGGAACGGATTGATTTTAAAACAATGTTATCATTTACGAGCCATTGGATTTCTATGCGGGTGGTCGACTGGTTAAAGCGTGAAACTTACAAGCGCTTGATCCCGCTCGGCTTCTGACCTCGCTGGCGTAAGGGATTTTTCAATTGAATTTCGAATCTAGGAGTGAGTTTATAATGGATGTGTTTGGAATAAATGTAATAGAAATATATGAGCAAAAGTTAAGATTAAGGGGCCCCACTATATCCTAATGAACAGCTAGTTTTAAGCCAGAGAGTACGTGGAGCGCAATTCCCGTAAAAGAGAGTTTATTTACATATATATGTAGGTTAAGCCGAGGCATTAAATTAAATAAATAAATAAAACTTTCAATACCAACCCTAGAAAACAAAAAAAAAACTATATATTTTTCGTTACATACTACGCTTTTAATAATATATTAAAAATTTAAGACAGAATTCCATTATCATAGTACTTCTCGCGACACAAGGTTGACACCACTAGCTCGAATGGCAACTTCAATCGATTGAAATGTGCGCGTTGTAACCTTACCTTCTTACTTTTGTTCATTATAATGAACATGCAATACCCAATTTTTTATGATAACTACACAATGTTTACACTGGAGATGAAAAGAACGAAAGAAATGGTACCGGATTTCTTGTAAACAATAAACTGAAAAACAACATACTTAAATTCAATGCAATAAGTGGAAGACTCGATGATCAAGATAAAATCAAAATTAGCTAATATAACTATCATTAATGCATATGCACCGACAGAAGAAGCAGAAGAAAATGTAAAAGACCAATTTTAAGAAAAACTGCTAAAAATAAGCGAAGACGTGCAACCACATCACACGCTAATAACATTAGGTGATTTCAATGCACAAATAAGCCAGGAAGAATACATACATGGAGTAGCAGGAAGAGAAACAATTCACAAAAAACAAACAGAAACGGACATAGACTAAGTAACTACGCTGAAGCAATGAACATGGTCATTAGTAGTACAAAATTTAAACATAGAAGAGAGCATAAAGTAACCTGGAAGCATCCAGGAGGAGAACATGAAAGCCAAATAGATCATGTGTTGGTAACAAAAAAACGGAAAAAAGACATTCAGGACGTGAGATCCTACAGAGGAGCGAAGGTAGACTCGGATCACTACCTGGTAATTGCGAAAATGAAACAGAAAATAGCAATAGAAAAAAATGAGAAAATAACGAATAAGTGGAATGTAAACAAATTTCAATCCGAAAAAAGAAATCCAAGAATTGCAGAGACAATTAAAAGCAAAAAAGCATTACATACTACAGCCTCAACAGATCTAAATCAAGAATAGGTAAACATAAGAAATACAATGATAAAAGCAGCTGAAGAAATCATAAGACGAAAGAAAAAACAAAAAAGGAAAGAATGGTTTGACAACGAATGTCAAGTGCGAATCCAAGAAAAAACAAACTAAGATTAAAATTGATACAATCCGGATTGCAGGAAGACCATAATCAATACACTAGATTACGGAAAGAAGCAACAAAAATTGTTACGGGCCAATCGAGCTTTTTCGACGATTCGTAAGTAGCTTGATGGAAAAGGGCCTACAGCTTAGCTCAGAGGAGTAGGGGGAGTTCGTAAAAATCGCTTATGGGAGAAAATCTTTAATTGTGTACAGGGCGAGTCAAAATAAGTGGGCGCCACCTTCCAAATCCAGCTGATTGTAGGTCCTCGTGGAAGGCCGAGAAGCCAGCAGCTTGCGGGAACGGAACTTACCGTGATTGTGCCTCCTCCTATCTATTTAAAGCTTGCAAAATTCTTACACCAACAGGTACAAAAGACACAATAAGAGACAGTAAGCTTTAAACACAGATAATAAAATAGTTAGAATGTGACAATACAATAAAATGGCAAATTATAACGCACAAAGTTTGAATTACATGGTTAAAATTCTTGAACGTTCAGAGAAATGAACTCGCCGCCAATGGTGCAACGAGATTTGCGTTCTGCATTCAGTTATGAAACACCAGTGACGCTGAAGTTCACAAAAATAGAATACAATCTAGTAGTTTTATTATAAAACAGATTTACAACACATATGGCGACTGAAGGTCATTTTTTCTTGTAATTAGATGAAGTTAAATTTGAAGTCTGCAAGTTAACGCGAGCAAAAAAAAGGTTTCTTTGTCACAACACAACAAAAAAATGGTTCTTTACCTTGACGGAGTAGCGAGTCAGGCACAATCTCGAAGAGTTAACGGGACGATGATGAAAATCTACAGATACACCCCTGGAGACTTGATTGAATGAAGTCAACAGCCAGGGGCCCCGAACTTTGATGCGCTCTTCGCATCGACGATAACCGCAAAAGGGACGGAAGCTGGTCTTCGGAAACAATCCGCCTAACGGCGATGGGCCAATTCGCAAAGAATTGCCTTTTGTTTGGGTTAAATATAGTGCTTCCTATTAAATCCGGCAGTAGCCGATGGTCTGTTCATTACCCCTTGGTAAAACAGCGAAATGGAACACATATAACGGATACCCCTCGAAAGAAAAACCCGAGAGCCGCCCCTGCAGCACTTAACGTAATTACAGTTTCCGATTGATGGAGATTTCGGACAATCGGAGCCAACAAAGATCGAAAATTGACTGACTTAAAAATGCAACGGGAGCCTGCACCCCCCCTCAACATTGCACGATATTTCGACATATGATGAAACATTCTAGAGTAAGGGACACGTGAGTTCTGAGAAGCGTTCGATATCGAGCGCGGAAAAAACAAGAGTCTGCAATTTTGACACAAAAGAACCTGTCAAGGTTTAAGGGAACCGGCCTTCCGTAACTCAATTTTCAAGACAAAAAGAAAATAGCGAAAATGGTAACCCAAAATAAGACTTCAATTAAAATCACGTTATTAATTCTGGCGAGGCGGCAGACAAATTAAGAAATCAATTCATATGAAGCGGCACATTTTAAAATGAACATAACAAAATATGCAAACAAAAGAAGAAACAATGGCTAAGCAAAGCAGTAGAAGAAATGGAACACAGTAGTACAGCCAAGAATTCAAAAACATTTTATGGAAAAATAAAGGAGCAATAGAGAGAAAGAAAAACCAACATAAGAGGGATAAGGAATAGAGAAGGAATAACTGACTATGAGAAAGAGAAGATACAGAAGTTATGGAAAGAACATTTCAGTGAACTCCTGAACAGCGAAGAAGAAAATGAGAAAGAGGAAATAGAACAATCTATACAAACATCACAAGACACCCATGAACCTACATATGAAGAAGTCATGATAATAATTAAAAGAATAAAAAATATGGACAAAAGAAAAAATGCCGGAACATTGAAAAACTGGAGTAATAGTGCCACTACACAAAAAAGGCGAAAAAGAAAATACCAGCAATTACAGAGGAATCACACTACTCAATACAATTTACAAAATATTATCATCATTAACCTACAAGAAGTTAAAGCAATATGTAGAACAAGAATTAGGTGATTACCAAAATGGATTCCGACCAGGCAGATCCACAGCAGATGCCATATTCACAATGAACCAACTGCTTGAGAAGAGCCACGAATAGACTTACATATACTATTCATTGATTTTAAGTCAGCCTTCGATACTGTAAACAGAAACACACTTATAGAAGAAATGAGGAACTTTAATATTCGTAGTAAACTAACGAAACTAATAAAAATGACGATGAATTAATCCAAAGCAGTGGTCAAAACAAATTATGGCACAACAGAAAAATTCGAAATGAAGACAGGAGTAAGACAAGGTGATGCACTGTCAGCCATGCTGTTTAACCTCATATTAGAAAGCATAATAAGGAAAATTAAAGACCACGGAAAATTAAATATAACCATGACACAAATAATAGCATATGAAGATGACATAGCTATAGTCAGCAGAACAAAAGAAGAACTAGAAAAAACGTTTAAAGAACTAGATAGAGCAGCAAAGAAAGCAGGATTAAACATAAACCAAGAAAAAACAAAATACAGGAAAAGTGACAAACTAAAAAACAAAACAATCTCCCAACATACAGTAAAAACAAAAATAAACAACTACAACATTGAAGAAGTAGATAAATTCAGTTACTAAAATAAATAAGTTGCACAGAAATAAAAGCCAGAATTCAAGCAGGATGGAGGCCACGCAGCGAATAAAAAATTATTGAAGAATCAAAGTATAAGTAAACACACTAAGCTAAAAATCTACAATACGCTAATAAAACCTATTATGACATACGCACTACAAAGAAGAAGTGTAAGAAAAAATTATGAAGAACAATTAAGAATTTTTGAGAGAAAAGTATTAAGAACAATAATTGGGTCCAAAGAAAGAAAATGAAACTAAATATAGACCTTTAATGAACTTCGAAATTCTGGAACAAACTGGACGACAAAATATAGTGAAAAGCACAAAGGATAAAATGCACGCAACAATAAGAACAGTGATGGAATGGGAGCCAATAGAAAACAGAAGAAGAGGATGAACACGTGCAAGATGGATGGACGAAGTAAAACAAGACTTAAGAATACTAGAAGTAAACAATTGAAGCGAAAAAGCGCAAAACAGAATAATATGGAGAGAAATAGTAGATAGAGCAAAATCCCACAAAGCTTTAGAACGTAAAAGTATAAGAAATTCAGAAGAAATATGGAGACTAATCCACGCCAACTTAACAAGATTTTGAAAGTTCGTAAAGAACGGCCCAAACCCACACCGGTTGTCGAGACAATGATGATGATGATGATGATTGGGTTGACACCACTAGCTCGAAGATTTACATGGCAACTTCAATCGATTGAAATGTGTACGTTGTAACCTCACCTTACTTTTGTTCATTATAATGAACATGCAGTGCCCAATTTCTCGCGACATTAGGTTGGCATCACTAGCTCGAAGATTTACATATCAACTTCAATCGATTCTTGATCGAAATCTTTATATTATGTAATTGTGCTTTTTAACTTCACTTTTTGTCATTTGTTTTTCCCGTGTGTTGTGCTCGCGAAATCTGTTGCAGTGTGAAACAAGATAATTTGTTAATTTCATTTTTTACCTTAAAACTGCTTTTTACTAAACCTATTAAACCGATTTTTCTTGTTCGTTATAAAATTACTTCCTACTACTTCGAATTATATTACAATACCAAGAAGCAGCTGGTAAGATTTACGCCCTGTAAATATAAAAAAATATATAAGAAATATGAAGAACTCCTTACCACCTAGATATAATGAACACCTAAATACATACTTTGTCAAGTAAGGTGCCGTCTACAGTAGTAACTGATGAACTATATACAGGGTGTCCCAAAACTCCTGGGACATAGAGCTACCACATATTGTAGAGGTCAAAAGAAGTCGATTGGACCCAACTTTGTCATATACCAAAATGTACCGTTTGCCCGTGAGAGGAGTTCAAAGTTTACTTAAAAAATCACATTTTTGTATGCTGTTCAGAAACGTGTGAACCAATTTTAATGAAATTTGGTACC
>JABXWE010034628.1:0-24275 GCA_014611495.1 Limonius californicus
GAGAAAATTAGACAAATTTAGAGATTGGGTTTGTGTGCATTGTTCTGATTGTGAGAAAATCAGATAAATTTTGAGATTATGGTGGTATGCATTGTTCTGATAGTGATAAAATCAGATAAATTTAGAGATTGGGGTGGTGTGCATTGTTCTTATAATGATAAAATCAGATACATTTTGAGATTGGGGTTGTGTATATTGTTTTGATTGTGAGAAAATTAGACAAATTTAGAGATTGGGTTTGTGTGCATTGTTCTGATTGTGAGAAAATCAGATAAATTTTGAGATTATGGTGGTATGCATTGTTCTGATAGTGATAAAATCAGATAAATTTAGAGATTGGGGTGGTGTGCATTGTTCTTATAATGATAAAATCAGATACATTTTGAGATTGGGGTTGTGTATATTGTTTTGATTGTGAGAAAATTAGACAAATTTAGAGATTGGGTTTGTGTGCATTGTTCTGATTGTGAGAAAATCAGATAAATTTTGAGATTATGGTGGTATGCATTGTTCTGATAGTGATAAAATCAGATAAATTTAGAGATTGGGGTGGTGTGCATTGTTCTTATAATGATAAAATCAGATACATTTTGAGATTGGGGTTGTGTATATTGTTTTGATTGTGAGAAAATTAGACAAATTTAGAGATTGGGTTTGTGTGCATTGTTCTGATTGTGAGAAAATCAGATAAATTTTGAGATTATGGTGGTATGCATTGTTCTGATAGTGATAAAATCAGATAAATTTAGAGATTGGGGTGGTGTGCATTGTTCTTATAATGATAAAATCAGATACATTTTGAGATTGGGGTTGTGTATATTGTTTTGATTGTGAGAAAATTAGACAAATTTAGAGATTGGGTTTGTGTGCATTGTTCTGATTGTGAGAAAATCAGATAAATTTTGAGATTATGGTGGTATGCATTGTTCTGATAGTGATAAAATCAGATAAATTTAGAGATTGGGGTGGTGTGCATTGTTCTTATAATGATAAAATCAGATACATTTTGAGATTGGGGTTGTGTACATTGTTCTCATTGTGAGAAAATCAGATAAATTTAGAGATTGGGGTGGTATGCGTTGTTCTGATAATGATAAAATCAGATACATTTTGAGATTGGGGTTGTGTATATTGTTTTGATTGTGAGAAAATTAGACAAACTTAGAGATTGGGGTTGTGTGCGTTGTTATGATTGTGAGAAAGTCAGATAAATTTAGAGATTGGGGTGGTATGCATTGTTTTGATTGTAAGAAAATTAGACAAATTAAAAATTGGGGTTGTGTGCATTGTTCTGATTGTGAGAAAATCAGATAAATTTAGAGATTGGTGTGGTGTGCATTGTTCTGATAATGATAAAATCAGATAAATTTTGAGATTGCGGTTGTATGCATTTTTCTGATTTTGGGAAAATCAGATAAATTTTGAGATTGGGGTTGAGTGGTTTGATTTGATTGTGAGAAAATCAGATAGATTATTAGATTGGGGTTGTGTGCATCGTTCTGATTGTGACAAAATCAGATAAACTTTGAGTTGGGGTTGTGTGCCTTATATTCTTAAAGAATGGTAGTATGTAATAAGCTGAAAACGTTTCACTAAATTTATTTCACTTATGTCGTAAAAGTAGATTGATTTTACCTTATTTTAGCACTACTTTTGGCAATTTGTTATCACAAGTTGATAAGATGTTTTGACAATTAATTTACCCTTATTTAAATCTGGGATATATTTTCTGCTAATTATTAAAATCGCAATAAAAAGGTCGCTTATCAAGTTACAGTGACAATAAACGCTTAGTTTGAGTGGCTTTAGTAGCTTCTTAAGGTCGTGACGGACATACGCGTATGGTTCCTTAGGGAATCTAAAGAAGCGGTTTTTACAAAATGTCCGTCTGTATATTTGTGTATCTGTATAAAGTTGTATATTTCAAGATCTACTGGACTGATCTTTACAAAATACTGTATACCGAGCTACAACGAAAAGTCATTGACTCAAATTTGTTCTCTCTAATTCATCCAAAACCGGAAATTCAACTAATTTCTCTGGTATCAATTTTCCGGATATCATGAATTTTTCAAATTGACCTTGGGAGTTTTTTTTGGAAAGTGCTTTGAAGGTATAAATAAAATTGTGTGCTGTGATAAAGACTTGCAAAATCTGCAGAAGGGTGTTTTAAAGCCTCGTACATATTTGCAACAGAATTCAGTCACTGCTACCGCGTAACATGCCAGCTTACAACAACGTGCCGGTTCGAGGCGCGTAGCATTTCTCAGTTTATGGGTTTTTTAGATGAAACACTAAAGAATATTGCTATCTATGTTGTTACGTCACCATGTTACACTACTCCATTCGGCGCCGACAATATTTTGTCCGTTATATGTGTCTGTGTTAACAGCGTTTATCAAACTAAGAGCGTTGGTGGTGCGCACAAAAAACATTTATAAATTCTGTTATTCATCGATGTTCAGAGTTAATTGAAACCTAGATTTTTAACATCGTGGCATATCATGACATTGTTGCGCTACGCAGTTACTATACGGTGTTCTTTTACAAACGTGAGCAAGACTTATATGCAACAGTAAATCGAATGTTGCTGGTAATTAGCAGTTCATTACTACGCTTAACATTGTGAAATGATCTTAAAATCGGTACTACTGCATGCATGTGGCCGCAAGTATTATACCATGTTACCTGATGTTTACAGGTTATGTACGTTAAAATGTCAAACATACAGAAATTCAGAGAAATATAAATTGCTATAAAAATTTTATGCAACAGTTTAAATAACAACATTATACTATATTTACCTTCATGTAACGATTGAAGCATATCTAATAATACTCAAATAGTGTAAGTACCTATTCAGTATTTTTAATAACTTTTCGTATAAGTATGCGTCACCACAAGTTTTATATAGAACTAAATAACATTTTCACGAACAAGATTTTATTAAAATTCTTGTTTATTTTCTACAGAAAGCTACTCAAAGTAATATTTGTACTGCGACTTGCTATTTGCAATCGCACATGTATTATTTGTTGATAAAGTATTTCTTAAATATATTATACGTGACACAAATAGTCATCATCATCATCATATAATTTAGAACTATTGACTGGTAATTACATACATTGAGTAGGGTTTGTGAAACTTCTTTGAGTGAATGCCTGACAGGGATTAATTGAATCTGTTGAAAGGAGAAGAGTTACACCAGTTCATTATGTATAATTGGGACCGACGGCTTAACGTGTTCTCCGCAGCTTAGCTGGTTGCATATGGAACCGTCTCTACATCCACCTGTTGACCAGTATCGATGTTTCTAAACTATGGATACCACTGAAGTGGCGTTTTCAGGCATCTTTATGCGATAAGCAAATACAAATTTGAAAATTACCAAGTACCATCCTGTCCAAGTGTAACCATGGAGCCATGTAATTTGTAAAGATATCAATTTTATTATGAATTCCAACTTAAAAATTTATGGAAACAAGAGGAATTTGACATAAAGTAGAAATAGAAATTGTTATAATATAAACTCATTCTAGAAATCACAGCAACCACAACTTCAAGACAAATTGTGTGGATTCTATTAACTTCAATGTTTTGCTGAGAACTTTCCTGGCCTTAAACGGAAAGGTGCTGCTGGTAAATTCTATTTAAGGTAAATGTAAGGAAAAGGACAGTTATTACATAATTGGAAAAGTGTATTCGTTTATTACTACCTTGTATTTTAATAATAATAGACCAAATACAAAATATCTGCATGTAAGCAGCAGGTAGCACTTGCACTTTGATACCTGATGATAATAACCCACAGTTTTGAGCAAGTGCGATAACTTACGCGTGTTACTAAATAGTGACCACGTTAGTCCAGAAATTCAGATACGAATAAGGATTGCTAGCAGTACTGACTTCAGTAAAAATATAGGAGGTACAAGAAAAGAACCGTTTTGAAAGACATGTTACAGATAATATTTGACTCTGAAAGAAGGAGAAAAATAAAGACAATGTTTTAATTTTGAGCAGTGTAAGATATACTTATAGCAAACCATATACTATTAGATCAATTAAGGTGACACGATAATACTGGTTAGGTCATATAAGGTTAGAAGGCCTACCTTAACTTGTACCAACTTCTTAACTAACCGGAAAGTCTAGAGCATGGTAAAATAATTTTAAAAACATATACAAGTAGAGAGGAAGGAATCGAAGTAAATCTCGGCCTTGGCTAAAGTGCTATAACTACACCATAAAATTGTTGCAGTTCGTTGTTTCTTCGTATGGTTGTCGCAGTTGTTAAACGTACAATTAACAAAATATATTGACATTTTAATTTAATTAGTAGGAAACTACAGTGTATTGCAAATAAATTATTTTTAGAACTTATTCGACCAATCTGTTCTAACATTTGTTTAATACTCCAATATGGATACATTTTTAGAACTGCTATATATTCCCAATTTTGTCTTGAATTGGATATAATTTTGATTTGTACTTTACCATACCTAAGAATTTAATTTCGATATTTTCAGAACTACTAGTATACTTTATAATCAGTACACACGCTTTCTGTAAAATGTTTGTAAAATGTTGCAAATAGCAAATATTTAAATAAATTCAATTCACTCCGATGTACCGAGAACGGAATTTTACTTGTGAGAAATTCTGCTATGCTTCAGGGCTGCAACATAAGTTGTACCATTCAGACGGTGAACGATAATTATTTTTAGCGATGTTTCCGTTTCATTTGCAAATTTTATGTGCAGAGCAGTAAATTTCTCTTTTTGCATAGTATATTTCCGCTAATGAAATATTTAATAGCGCAGTAAAGTTATAACACACTAATGCAGAATGACCTACGTACAGAGCTTGTAGCAACATAAAAGCAAATGTTTTAAACCACTCTAATGCAATGTCGCGGTACAACATATTTTAATCAAAGTTGTCCATTTTATTAACGCCGTTTGCGGTTTCACGTCGAGAGTGGACGCAACATCATGGATACATAAACCACAAATAATTTAGAGGGTGGTTAATTTTAACTGCAATTATTGTAGCTCGGAACGGTCGAATATGTTATTGATAAAAGTTTTGGGTGCTCATTAGGACCACCAGCGCAACCATAAATTAATGCCTATTTATGACAGTTTGTTACGGTTTAATGAGGCTGAATTCAGGGACCTCAGAGAAACACATTCGAAAATCGTAACTGCTGTATATTATGTAGTCCAAATTAATTGGTGTTTGTAGAAGGACTGACACTAGAATTTCCTCTATGAACTGTAATAGGATTCGCCGTGGAAGCTTTCTTTGATCGTATAACTTAATTAGAAATTAGCTAACATTAAAAAAAGAATGAAGCACTAATTTGTTTGTATAAGAGCTTCTATTCCTCTTATTGCCCTATGAGAACATCTCACTTTTCCAAGCAATTTAAATCGTGAACTTTATTCTCGTTCTTGAAGTTTTTAAAGTTTTTATTTTCAAGTTTAGTCCAATGTTCTGAACTTTTTCCTATAAAAGCTATATATATTTTTCTAGAAAAAAAGTCGAAACTAAAGGGTGGTCATTTTCACTAAATCAACTATTAAAGAAGTTATGGCCTGTTTTAGTGAAATACTAAAGCAGCCGAAACAAAAAATGATATTAAGTGGTATTTGATACCAACTGTCTACGTTACTATGGAAAAGATATTATTTACGTGTATGTCAAACAGTGAAGCACCTTAAAGTTGATTTCTTTGCTTGTGCTTATTAACAGTGTTGATAATAATATTTACTTTTACAATGCGAGAGTACGCCGATATTCATTACATGTACGGTTTTTGTGATGGAAACTCAGTAGCAGCAGCTTGAGAATATGGGTTGAGATTCCCAAATCGGCGACTACCAAACCGACGAGTTTTCCAACGAGTGTACGAACACCTACGTGAACACGGAACTTTCCCGAAACTGCCAAGTGAGCGTCCAATATAGCAAGTACTAGACAATAAGGACAACATACTACGAGAAATTGTTAATAATTTCAGAACCTGTGATCGTCGTGCACCTGTAGATAGATAGATAATCGTTTATTTAGCTATAACAGCTATACAACTTCGTAAAACACTTATTCTTATTCTAAAACAAAAAAAAACGATATATGTAATATACTTATAATTAATTAACACCACTCTTGTTTTACCCTATATAAACAAAAATAAAACATAAACTAAAATACAAATAAAGTAAAAAGAGATTGAACTATTTGTGTGCATACTCACTAATAAGCAAGAGAAGTTTCTTATGGTCAGTTTTTAAACCTATCGCTAACTTGCATTGTTTTTTACAAGTAACAAATTGGTTTCTTTTTTAAATTGATCAACAGTTTTACATTCTTTGATACTGGTTGGAAGATGATTGTATTCATTAATACCCTGTACAAGTTAATGTACCACGAATATAAGTTTGGAGAACATTAAAACGCCATGGTTTATATCCATTTCATATTCAACCTGTTCCAGCCCTCTTACCTACAGATTTCGCTAGTCGTACGGAACGTCGCCGCTGGATCATTCAACATCGAAATCTACGTAATAGAATGTTATTCACGGATGAGGTAACATTTACAAGGAATGGATTATTGAACAGAAAGAACAGCCACCCTTGGGATTTGAAGAATCCACACAAAATCACGGTATCAAATTATCAATATAGGTTTTCAGTGAATATCTGGTGTGCCTTATGAGTAAGACAATTTTTGTTTTTGGTAGAGGAGAGCAGCACCCCTGGCCCCCAAGATCTCTGGCCTTAACTTGTTTAGAATATTATTTATGGGGCCATGTGAAAGATATGGTATACCAACTCCATCAGAGACTGTTGAAGATCTTAGGAGACGCATTTTTGAGACAGCAGAACTAATTCGAAATAACAATGATATGTTACGTAGGCAACCAGATCTCTCTTAAGAACAGCCAGGAATTGTATCTAGAGCGACGGTGGTCATTTTGAACAACCTTTTTTAGTGAATTTAAACTAAAATAAAAGTAGACTTCTCTGAAATTGTAATTATTTAATAAATAATAATTTAACAGCCTGTATTTTGAAAACGGTTTACTTTAGGGCATAACTTTATTAGAATTTTTATCTATATTTGGTCTAAAGATTACATATACGAAGTAGTGACCTCGTGTCATGGGACACCCTGTATATATATATTTTTTGTTTTTGAAATATTTATTTCTATTTATCAGAGATAAATAGTCATAAATATTATATATAAACAGAGGTTTACATTCGAAATTTTTAACGTTAACGGCGAAACTTCCAGGCTATTTCCTAAAATTTTTGTTTTAAGTGAATTTTCAGAAATGTCAACCTTAATCTTTGAGATGTCTGAGTTTGATCTACAATATAGTTTTTCTCCGTTTGCATGCATGTTTTCATTTGATGTCTAATAAATAACTCAAGAAATATGATGGCTCATATTATACAGGGTGGTATTTGCCCCTTAAATCGCAAAGTAAACTTTTTTTTTAAATTTGGCACCATTGCGGAGGTATGCGGTTTCAGTGTTTTTACAGTAATTGACTGAATTGCAAATAACTTTCATATCCGATTGCGATACATTTCATTATTTTGGAAAGATAGCAAGGCCAAGCTGTCATTTTTTGATTAAAAAAAGTATAAATAACTTATATTTTGAAAGCAAGATTGTTAAACTAAGTTATTTTTTGCTTCGGAACTAATATTCTGGCTTCAAAAAACAGGACTTTACAATTTTTATCGAACATTTAGTATTTGTAAACCAAAGTTTTCACTTCTATGTTGAAGTTTATCCGCTTTTCACACTCTATTGTACATCTTTCGTTTCAAAACAACGAAGATTATTAAAATAGGATGGGAAACAAGAAAGTTATTTAGATTTTAGTGAGTAGATGTAAAAGAAACTTTCAAACACCATATTTCCGTATGGTGTCGAATAAAAACTTACTAGATGATTTAGCGGTTAAATAACGTCAGATGTACGTGGTTAACGTTTTTCATACATGGTTGGAATCACCCTGTATAGTCTAATACTAGGTATTTCCTGAAACATGCTCGAAAATCTCTGAATGAAGTTTTAGTTTCCTGTGTTGAAACTTGTTTGAAACTAACGAAGGAATTATATTTCAATAAGTAGCTAGATTATACAGGGCGAAGGAAATATGGAAACCGTAATATCTTTCCAAAGAGTTGTATTAGCAAAATACTCAAACACGAAAAATGTTAACATGTACCCATTTACATATCTGTCGTTTTATTATGGTATTTATTTATTATTAGTAGTCCCAGTGGTCATTGTCACGTACAAATATCCTATCGGAATAATTATAATAAAGTAAATGCAAAGATATACACAAAGAAACAAATAAAATGTTCATATTTCTGTAATATAAAAATACAAAAGGCAGAAATTTCTGCCAAAATAAAAAATTCTAATACAAAGTCAGAAAATTATCACAACGTTGTGCAATAGCCCACCTCATCCCACCCTATCCCGTCATTCCTACCCACCTACTGGCAAGGGGTGGGCCTGGCGTAATCCAGGATTGACCCTCGAGTCAGCTCCATGTCAGATGATGATGATGGAACGGAAATTTGAATAACTTGCCAGAGATGTCCAGAAAAAAAATTTTGAATTCCACTAAGATGTTCAAAATTCTAATAATACCTCAGATATTGAGGCTTGACGGACGGATTGTGATATATTATTTAAAAATGCACTGCATTACGTAGAAAATTATAAATACATTAAGGGATATTTGCAAAACAGGGATTTAAGGAGATATACAAGCGATTGTGGTAGTAGGAAGTTTGGTGGTAGCTCAGTTGGCATAGCTCCTGTTTTCTGAGAAAAACGGCGATTAGGACTTGGGTTTGAGCTCCAGTATTACCAAGCAGCGTATAAAAATCTTTTGCTGCAGCCCATCACACAGAATTTCATAATCTGGTTAACAACCATGGGATACTAAAAACATCTCTGGGATTTTTGTCGCTTGGATTCGACGTTATACTGTAGGTCCCCGTGTTTCTACCTTAGGCCTGAGGAGAAACACGTTTCAGAGAAGAGGCCGGTGCCCGACGGTGAAACGAAGAAGGCTGTGGATATGTAGTTGCGTTACCGTGTAGCTGTCCTTTGAAATGGTCACAAATTTACTGCAAATATATCCTGAAAAAACTTGAATATTATTTATTCAGGTTAGCCAAACAATTCAGAAGATTTCAGAAAACTTATGCATATTCTGATTTATGTATTCTCGTATCTATTTTGCGTCATTGAGTGATAACAATTGAACTACTAAAAATTGCATTAGAAATGCAGACAGTTAATATGTTTTTATGATCTATCCTAACATCATATTTTGTTAAATGTATTCGCGCTACAAGTCAAAAAGTAAGCTTTTTACGATTACAATAAAGTCCCACAATCCTTGAAGTTTTTAAGTTTCAAAGTATAAACAATTCCTACTTTCATTCAATTCTTTCATGTGTGTTTTCTTAAAGTCGCAGCCATTGGAAGAAAATAAGTCCCCATTTTCCTAGAAGTAAAAACTGCTGTGAATAAAGTAATAAAGGAAAAATAAAGTATAAATTGCTTGGCTTACACTAAAATTTTTATACCTAATTCAAGTAATGACTTTCTTTGCAGACTCGAGCAGTAAATCCCGAAGTAGTTATCGCTAAATATAAAATACGTCGACACTTATTTTCTCCTTGAAATTAAATCTGCGAAAGGGTGCAAATGTAATCCCTCTTAAGTAAAAGTAGAGCACCCTCTATTAAAGAGCTTTAAACTTCGCAAACATCATGAAGTCAAACTCATACGTTTTACGTTTTCAAGAACTCCTAACCATCACGTCACGCCCCTTGCATTAAAGTAATTCACGTCAGCAGCAGGAATGCCCAAGAACGGGGAAACAAAGAGCAACGGCGACACCCTCGTAAGGGAACTCTAGAGAGGGCATTATACATCCGCATTGTATATTTGTTCGTGAAAGTTTAAAGCCCTTTTAATAGCTCATTAAACTTTCTTACATCCTCCATTCGTGTTTTACCTAACTTAAAGGTAGACAATATTTGAATAATTAGCTCTTGGCATCCAAGTGGGGTAATCAATGCCGTGACATTTCAACAATAGCTATGTGATCACTGTATTCGCGTGCTTTCTGTACAATATTGCGACGGTTGTTGTTAAGGGAAGGGACGGATGTCGGAGGGAAGTTGCATACGTCATTAGCGAGCTATTGAGAGCTCTACATTCTAGAGGACTGATTTATGGTGACTACGCCAAACGAATGTTGTGTGTAGCTATGCACCTTGTTTGCTGCTTTTAGCTTTTGCGATACCGGTCTGTTTACTGTTAATCCCTTTACGTGAGGTAGTAAACATATTAATGCTTAATGCTATTTGTTGACCTTACCCTATTTTCAAGGCCAATTGCTTTAAAACTTCATTACTGATTTGTTCGGTGGAGAACAGATAAACCATTAAAAGATTGTTGTTTGCGCTAGCACAATGGTATCCATGATTAAATACAAAGTCGAATCGATAAAGGCTTAGGAAAAACTCTTTAAAGAGGTACTAACGTGACTTACAGATATAACATTCAGATAAACCTAATCAATTATCCTTTAGAAGACGGGTTCATGGTGAAATAAACAAAAAAATACTGAATAAGTAACAGAAACAGAAATGTAACAAGTAAGGAAGTATTTATTGCTAAACGGATATGTATTAATAATTTAATTACAGTAACATCGAACCCATTGAAAACACGAAGAAAGAAACAGAACTGGATGACGAATGAGATAGTGTTACTAATGTAGGAACGCAGAGAATAGAAAAATTGTCATGAAACTATACAAATAATTAAATTAGACAATAAAAGCATACATCAAACAAGCAAAAGAGGATCGACGAACAGAACGACGCACGGAAACTTACGAACAGCAATAAACATGACTTTTTCAATTTGCGCGAAAGGACCAGAGATATTGCTGTGACATGTAAAAGAAAACGCAGAGGCACTTTGATTAACCGATGACGATAATAATACTATAATTATTGAAATAAAAATTAAAATAATAGTATTGGAAAATACATATAACAAGTTTTTGCAGACGACAACAGAACGAATGGAAAAATGGAGGTGATTGATTCAGGTACACTGTACAGACAACGTACCACAAGAGATTCTAAAGTTTATGGAAGAGGAAGTTGTGGATATCCTAGCATGGCTGTTTAATACGATATATGATACAAGAATTGTAGAAGAGTGGTTGATGTCCACTTTTGTGGCAATTCCTAAGAAAAGCAACGCCAAAACTTTCCGTGAGCATAGAACGAAAACCATAATGTAGTACATCCTAAGTCTTTTTAAGTGTGATACCTAATAGGACTTACCGTAAGTGTGAGCAAGGACTATATATTTAAAATATATAGTCATTGGTGTGAGGCAAATATAAGAGGTAGGTACACGATTCCGTTTCAGAAATATTTACGAACCAGAGACGTGCTTTTTGCCTTCTCTTCTACAGAGCTGTAAGGGTATGAATAGAAACGTATATCTGTGTTTCTTCGACTGTAACAAAGCGTTCGACAAAGTAGAAATTGATTAAAGTTTTAAAAAGGAACCACCTGGATGATAAGGATATACGCGTCATTAACAATCTACATTGGAAACAAAAAGCAGCAGTAAATATTGAAGACCAATTGAGGAATCTCATAAACATAAGTCGAAGGGTGCGTCAAGATGCATCCTGTCTCCCCTATTGCTCAATGTGTACTCGGAAGCAATCTTCTACGAAGCCTTGGATCAAGCGGAAGAAGGGATAGTAGTCGGTGGAGAACGTATAAACAACATTAGATACGCCGACGATACGATACCTATAACTGATACGAAAAGGGCATACAGAGGTTAGCAGATAGAGCGGTGCAGTGTAATGAAAAGTGATGAATATAAAAAAGCCAAAAATTATGGTTGTAGAGAAGGAGCAAAATCCCAATCCAAATAAAAATTGTGATCAACAAGTAGAAGCTGTAAATAGCGTAAAATATGTTGTCTGCAACAGTACAACGAAATAAAAATTAGAAAAGAACAGTCAATGAACACATTTATAAAGATAAAAGAGCTTTATGAAAGATATCACACCCTTCAAGTAATCATGCAAAGTAAGTGCAAGAAGGAGATGATTGATAGTGATAATGATGCCCTAATGATAACTTACTAATGCTAAAAACTGAGAGGTACTATAAAAAATCTATAAGAAGTAGGAGAATGTGAACAAGAAGAATGAGAAGGAGAAAAATGAAAAGAACACGAAGAAAAATAACAACAAGAAAAAAGAAAAAGAAGAAAAAGAACAAGACGAGAAAGAGGAAAAGAAAGCAGAAGAAGGAAAAGAAGGCCGCTACGTTTTTATTGTAAATTCCCTTTGCTCTCTATTTAAAACTCTTTAAACCAATTAATTAATGGCCTATAAGCATAAAAATATAGCATGTACAAACATTTTTATTAAGAAACCAATTGTAGATATGGATGATGATCTAAGGAATTAAATTACATTCTGTGTAGTGGTATAGTGATAGAGGCTATAAATACCTATCAAGGACCCTTACTTGTACTCGAAATTCGTCTTTGAAAGCTTCTAAAGATTTTGGAAAATTTCGAGTTTAATGGTCTGTTATTCAAAACCCATTAATCCGTTTTATATGTACAGGAGGTCGCGGGTTTTAGGTCAGCGCGTTAGACTACTACGCTGAAGGTCTGGGATTGAATTTCCATTAACCGCCGTTCTCCCTAGCAAAACAATGGTAAACTAGCGAGGTATTATGCCTAGTAAATCTTCTCTAGAGTAGAAGTATTTACACTTCCCGGGTTTCTAAGCCTACGTTTAGCTGTAAGTTCTCTATGTATACAAATTTTTTAAAATGAGCAACACAGGCATAGGAGAGAAGATGTATGTCTTGCAAGAGACGAAGCACTCAAAAGAGAAGATGTACACCTTAACTTTTTCAATAGGCTTTCTGCCTTAGAATCATAGCGTGGACAAAATTAATGAGAATAAAATAAACCATATACGAGGTGTGTTCAATTGAAACCCATCTTTGCTTTATAAAAAATTTAATTACAAATAATTACCATCACAGTTAAGGCATCTATCCCATTGTTTTATTAACGGACGTATACCCGCTCATAGAATTCTTGTCGCTGCTGATTGAAGAAGTCTTCCACAGCTACCAGTAATTTTGTGTCAGACTCAAAATGCCGACCTTTACGCCTTTTTCAGCGGTTCAAAAATATGGAAATCGCAAGGAGATAGATCCGGGCTATAGGGTGGATGCTCTAAAACCCTCCATTTATTTCGTTGAAGATTTTCTTTTACCACATTAGTAACATGAGGCCTAGCATTGTCGTGCAGCAAAACGCCTCTCGCGCCTAAGTTTTCTTGCAAGTTTCCGTCTTATTGCTGGATGAAGCTTGTTCATAGTTTCATGGTACAAATTTGCATTGACATTTACCCCAAGTTCCTTAAACTCTATCTACAAGGGACCTTCATGGCCGAAAAAAATTTTTTACGTCACCTTGCTTGCTGAAGGTTGTGCTTTAAACTTCTTCGGTGGTGGTGAACTTGAATGTTTCCACTGCATCGACGATAACTTACTGGATGGCTCGCAGTAATGGCACCAAATTTCGTCACCAACAACTATTGACAGAAGAAAGTCATCACCATTTTGCTTATAGTCTGTGAGGTGTTGCAGAGATAAGCCCATTCGCAAGCATTTTGTTCATTAGACCAGGGACGAGGAATCCATTGCGAATAAACTTTCCTGTAACCCAGATAACGAACAATACTATGGACAAATCCTACACACGCACCAACAATTTCTGAAATTTCTCTAATTGAAAGTCGACGATGTTCTCTAATAAGGCCTTCCACACATGCCATACTGTTTTCTGTTAATGCAGTACACCGGCAGCTGGTCGCGGCTCATCCATAGTCCATATGCTTCATTTTTAAATTTCGACACCCACCATTCCTTCACAGTTGGCTAAGCGATACATACATTTCCATACACTGTTTGCATTCGCGTATGAATCTGCAAAGGCTGCACACCCTCAGCGCATAAAAATTGTAGGACCGCACGTTGATCAAACTTGGACGGATTTTCAACAACAAACGCCATTTCAAAATTGAAGTTTTAAAAGTCAGAGAGTCAAAGGCCAGAAACTTGTTGAAACTAAGTTGATCAAAGATGGGTTTCAGATGAGCAAGGTTGGTAAATGCTATGTTTCCAAAATTCCTGAAATATACATTTCTTTAAGAGAAAGGACAATGTGTTTAAAATGTGTTTAAACTAAAACAATACAAAATCCACGATGGAAGAAATTTATTGCTCGGAAATATATTATATCTCCCTACTCTTATCTACAAACCTCTGGAAATTCTTGATAGACTAAATTTAATATTTTTAGATGAAGTGAGAGCAAGGCTGTTATCAACATATGAAGATTTTTCCTTTTAGTTTGATTTTACGTTCTACATTTAAGAATGTTTGTATATTCGGCCAAAATTGGAATATTAAAGTTTGACAGCATTGAAGGCTTGAATAGAATGCTGTGCCAAGAATTGAGCTTCCTCGGTGCATTCTACAAGAGGATGAAATTAAAAGTGTCACTCACGTAAGCAGCCAACTAGATAGTATCAAAACATGTCTTTGTCGGGTACAGCCACGGAATTGATAAAAGTTCCCTCTAAACGTTCTGGATTTATTAGTATGACTAATTATTTTTATAATTCACCGGCAGTTTAATACAAATTCTTCGTTTCCGTTGAAAATTAATTTCCTCCTGGAAATGTCAGTGGCACATGCTAGTCTTTGAATCTAATATTTCCCTCTTTTATACTTTTAGTTGGAAACAGGATAGTAACCGTTACAGATCTACGATTTAAATCTCCGTTGGGAATTTTATTTTTAATTGTATTTAAAAAAACCTTCCGGTTAGCAGCGTGTGCAAAATATATACACCTTCTTGCTCGAAGCGATTGTAGAATTTTACTATTATTTGATTTTATGAAGAGAAGCTTAACGCCGACGTTGATGTTATAATTGAGATAAATATCAGCGATTGTCCGGACTTGGTTGACTTCAGAACCTCAAGTGAATTTCCATATATCAATTTATTCTAATATCAAGCTATTGTTATTAACATTACTTGACAACTTTATATTATTTGAAATATTTTGCGATTAATCCTTTGAAATAGTTCTTCTGTTAAGTTTATGCATGTCGACAAACTACGAGGTTTATTCGGCTAGTCAGGATCGATCTACCGTAAAACAAAATAATAAAGTTGAAAAAATATTTATTATGCTTAAAAGCAGCAAAAAGGCTGTCAATGATGCTTAAATGTTATTTTTCTACATAGTCACCATTTGACTTTAAACATGATACCCTTAAAACTCTTTGTATACTTTCGTCATAGAAAGTCGCAATCTGCCGCGAAAACCAATTTTATACCGTCGTTTTGAAGTCGTCGTTGAAATAGCGTTGATTGGTTCTTAATAAATTCTTAAGAAGGAGGAATAGGTGATAGTTATTCGGCGTAAAGCAAGCACTGTAATGGGAGGAAGGTACACATTTTCTGATTAATTTGCTTAATGAGTTGCATAGTGCGAGGGGTTGGGCAATATCGCGCAAAAGCACTTCTCCAGAAGTCAGCAATTCTCGGTGATTGCCTTAATTGTCATACCAAGTCGCAGGCAATCAACCATGAATACATCTTTCCTGTTCCAAAAATCAGTAACCATAAGCTTTTAGTTATCGAACGTTTGCGTGAACGTTTTGGTTTTGGGGGAACACTGCATTGACTGCTGGTTGGTTTCAACGTTTGTGTATAAAATCCAAATCTCGTCGTCTGTCACTATGTTATTTTGTTACTCATCGCCATCAGTTTTGTAGTGTTGCAAGATGGTCAGTGCAGAGGCCATTCACTGGTATTTCTGAACATCCATCAACATCTTTGGCACCAACTTCGCAAAAACTTTGTTGTACTGCAGCCTGTTCGCCACAATTTCATATAGTACCGTACGTGAAATTTGAGGACAATTTGCGGTCATTTCTGAAATCGTGAAACGTCGATCTGCTGAAGGTCTTCCACATCGTTTCTCATCGTGCACGCTGGTTCGGTCGTCTCTGAAATTCCTACACCAATGTCTGACTTTCCCTTCACGGATTGTTGCATGCTTGGACCATATGCCTCGCATATATGGTAAATTGCAGCAGCGATTTCGTTGTTTTGCACAGAAAAACTAATCACATCGCCACTTCACACTTGGCCAACTTTTTAATCATAGTGTTCATTTTAGTGCTTTATTATACAACGGAATTCAATGGCAGAACTACGGTACAGTGACGTGTGGCTAGCTAATCAACCACTGAAACACTCTGACAATGCACCAAACTAATAACGTCCCTCATTTGGCGGGAATATTTAAATATTTGAATTTAAAATGTAATTTCCCTAGAAAGAAGTCAGACTTTTTTAGCTTCCGTTCAATATTGCATTGATACATATTTTTTGAGAACAACTAGTTTGGATTCTTATATTTGTAAGACTCTATGAAAATTAAAGAAAAAACGAAAGTTCTTTCAATTTCATTTTATTTATTCGGAAAAGCTAGTTCTCAAATTAATTGCCCACTTAATCGCCCAATATGAAACATGGTAATTGTTATAAGTAATGCAGCGAGTGAAACTAATAGCTCTTTGAATTAACACCTTGATTTATTCATGAGACACGCTATATAACTTTTCTATTTTTGTACATGCAAAAATAATATTTAAAGTTACATTTCTATTATTTCTGCTTCCATGGAAATAATAAGAAATTAGTTCTTTAAACATACATCCTGTATGTTTTTGGCGGTGCTATTATGTTTTTCACTCCATACGATTCAGTGACTTTCTGAAATGTTTACAATACTAGATAATATCACAACTCAACATTTGAATGTTCTAATATACAGGGTGGCTGGCTAAACGAAAAGGTAAATTGCCTACGAAAAAGGTATATACGTTTAATGTTTACCAATTTCGATTTTAAGGTTCTTATTATAGGCCTTCCGAAAATAGTTTATTTAACTATTTAAGGAAATCGTTGTCTGATTCGAATAAAATTTGATATACTAACCGACTTAAAGGGCAACTAAAGTGACTCAAAATAAACTCAAATTAGCGTTTCCTATTATCACTGTAGTTTCGTCAATAGTAAATCTTTGATATTCAAAGGTTTTTTAACTGGCAGACAACATATTCAAGATTTAAGTAATGGAAAAGTTTCTCCTCAGCGCTAATGTAGAAACACGGGGGACCTACGTCGAAGTCGAACGACGGAAATTCCAGAAAATGTTTTTAGCAATAAAATCCCACGATTTGAAAACCGTATTTGGAAATTGTGTGGGGTGGGTTGCAGTACAAGATTTTGATAAACTGCTTAGAACTGCTGGGGTTTTGAACCCAAGCCAGAATCGACGTTTTGCACAGAAAGCGAGCGCTCTACCAACTGAGCTACTACCACACAATATCTTCTTCTTCTCGTTCCTCTTCTATCGAAGATTGGAAACCGTCATAGCTATTCGGACCACACAATATATGTGGACCTAATTTAGTGAAATAATTTTAACTCATTGCAATCTACCATCTTTTAAGTTGTTACGGTATAAAACTAACATTATATGTGGGCCTGGACGTCCCGAGGTGTAGCAGCGGCTAGCTGACCAGTGGAGAAGGTCGTGGGTCCTCGAAGAGGAATGTTTGTGGCGCCAGATAGTCCACGCTACTACTAGGCAGATAACAAAATCCTAACGAGACAGACCACCAAATTCTCGTTGGGTCCCGACTGTTCTTTTAGTAAGAATAAAACACACAAATAGGCATCGGTAATTATATATCATATATTCAAGATAAATCCACCCGAATTCGGTATCAAATTACCCATACAACACAGCATAAATAGCAATCTTAATACAATCTGAAATGATGATTCCGGTAATGGTATTAAAAGTGAACTGCGACTTATAAAATATTATAAAGCAACAGCAAAGGCGAATGCTACCAGTATATAGATTTTAATATTGACAATCATAAACAGAACTGCACAAATTACATATATCACAATCTTGGTAAGCTACCTGTAGTAGCAGCTTCTCACCATTAACCAAACTCAAAGTCGATGGAACAGGAGTCACTTACTCCGACCTTCCGGGTGCTTCCTTCGAGGATGACGGCCACAAGCTCCACCAGATCGCTCTCCGTTGCCGCATGCAGAAAACCAGTCAGGAGCGTCAGTTACAAGAGGGGATCCACTTCGACAAAGCCGCGCGATCAAATGGAAAATTTTGGGCCCGGAACGGCCGACAGATGTAGACTGACGTCAGTGATACCATTCACTTCAGAATTTGGAAAGGGATATCGAGACAGTATCGGTAGCTCTGAGTTCGGGCCTTTCGATGTACGCGGCTACTGTAGTAACGTAATCCCCAATGTAAAGCCTCCACAACGGAGAATATGAGGCCTCGGGGCTTCGAGATTACACAATCTAATTCACTAAAAAAACTCAACTCCAAGAGCCACGAGTTTCTTACACTAGTAGCCCCAAAACGGCACTCACAGATTCCGCATTCGTTATATCCGGCTAGAAGGTCTCGATTGTAAATCACCCGAATGTGAAATTTGATGATACGTGAACGGAAAATTTAAGTTAACAGTTACGAGCGGCGTACGACACTCCTTCGAGGCAGCTCGACCAAGACTCACTTACACATAATGATGTTCTCCCAGGCTTCACCCCCCTTATTCTAATGATGCGCG
Source organism: Limonius californicus (assembly GCA_014611495.1). Lineage (NCBI taxonomy): Eukaryota > Metazoa > Arthropoda > Insecta > Coleoptera > Elateridae > Limonius > Limonius californicus. The sequence goes on from JABXWE010034628.1 coordinate 18,891, forward strand.
AAATAGCATAACAAAGTACGTAATGCATACAAACCCAATGTAAAGATTTATATAATTTTATTAAAATTAGAATATTGTCAAAACTGGAAAATCAATTTATTTTGTAGTATATTATACGTATTGCCCTCTACATTGGGCGCAGCTCGGTTTCCAGCGTTCAAGTAGACTGCCTTAAGTCTCAGCACGGACAGGGAAAAGAGTATAATGGTCTGCCGATGTAGATTACATTGTATTTTCAATCACTAGCCCGGCTTAATATCCCCTTAATAGATAGCTAGAGACCTAATTACTTATTATAAAAACTTAGTTATCAGAGAAACGTGGAAAATTATTAAGGTGTTGAAATTTCGGGATATCATGGCGTATCACAGGTCAACCCATGCAAGGTGCCACTACTAGGACCTCTTTGATACCTTCACAGGGGTGTTGTGCCTGAAACCCTTTAAGATGTTAGTCATCAAAACGTCCGTACTTATAAAAATCGCCACTATTAGATCCTGAACTTACAACATCTCGATATTAACTTTCTAAGCTGTTGTGGCAACTCGATTTATCACAAAAGTTGAAATACCGCGTAAAGATTCTAACGTTCAAAATAACTTTGTTTTAGAAGACTAAATTCTACAACTCAAACTCAAAATTAAAATTTTATGAGTAATTATAGAGATAATTAAAGTCTATTACCGTAAGTATTATAGAAATATTAATTTACTACTTTTATTCGAATTAGTTTATTATCAAATTGCATTCCATGGTCTTCGGCAACAGCCTCTTCTCCTTCGCCTCACTGCTGGGGCGTCGGCCTCTTCTCTGCTGCGTATTTCTCCTCAGCGCTAAGTTGGAAGCACGGGGAGCACAGTTTAACGTGGAACCCGAACGATAGAAATTCTAGAGTGGGTTTTGATAATAGCTCATGGTTGACAATCGAGTTGGAGAATTGAGGCTGGTGGGTTACAGCACTAGATTTTTAGCTACCTAGTTATGCTCGGGAATGGAAGCCAAAACATATTCGGTGTTTTACCCAGAAAATGAGCGGTCTGTCAACTGAGCTAGCACCAAGCACATTGCAATTTGACTATATTTTATTATTCAGAATTAGAAACTGTATACTGTAGTCAAAAGTAATACTGTGTATTCTATTTATAAAAATACAGTTGTTAGTATTGTAGGCATAATAAAAGTTATAGAGTGGTCTTATGCAATCTTTCTGATGGTTCTTTGTTAGTATAGCAACTTTTTCTAGAGGATCATCTACAAAAATAAAACATTCATGTGGGAGGGTCAATTTTAGAACAACACTGAGTATAAATGAAAATGAATATAAAATATAATAACTAAACCTATAGCATCCCGCTTTTTAGTAGTTAGCTACGTGGAAATGTAAAACACGCAGTAACAGTAATCGTTGTTGAGATAAATCACTTTTTCCCACTTTGTAATGTTTCTGAATTATCCTGGAGGTTTTTATAGTTAACAGTTCAAATTGTAGGTTATGGAAAACGGACAATTTGTAAGGAGCAAAAGTACCTTCAAAACGAATTTTTAATTTTTAGGGCGCAGATGATGTATTTTATAAGAAAAATACATTTATTGGCGAAAAGAAACAAATATTACAACTATACCATTATATATATTTTAAATGGCAAAAATACCATTTAAATTTAACGTCAGTATAATTTTCTTAATTGGGATGTTACGAAATCAATGGATACAGTAAGCAGTTTTTAAATTCAATGTTTAAATAATCAGTTTCCATTAATTTACTGATATTTAATACAGTTTACTATATTTTTATGAGGGTTCTCCAAGGAATTACGTCATCCAGTCAACTTAACGAAACAAATCTCTGGTTAATCGACGGTTAATAGGATTCGGATTTGATATAGAGATATAAAATTAAGTTTCTCAATTGAAATCATCAATATCAGTAATATTATTAAGAAATGAACTTCTTGTGTCGAGGTGCAAATACCATAATATGCGTAGCTGTGAACTAATTCTATATACACTTATTGTTTTTGATTTTAGCTCTTTCATAACTAGGATTTAACGTTACATTAATACAACTTTACAGTATACAACTCAACTTTCTTCCTAGGATTGAAACCTGTACTGGTTCGATATTTGTGCTTCTAATAGAGCGGAGATTGCGAAAAGAAAAATTTGAGACAGTTGTAGGAGATACGGATTTAATACTAGAAGATAAAGCAATATAAATAAGCCAAATAGATTGGTTGTGTTTATGGTTTTTCTAGCATTCTTTGAAAACTCAAATCTATTTGAACGATAAAAGTAAATCCTTTATTATTCAAACGCAGATTCCTCTCTAGGAGGTTACGTTTTTCGGTAGGATATAATAATCCGGATATATGTTTAGAATTTCAGGTCAAGTTGAGAGATCGTAAACGTAGTCAGAAAATTGCTGAAGCTATAAAGTAAGGGCTTTCCGTCCCAGGACGAGCCGCGCTAATACCAGGAACGAGTAAAGCTTCGTCTCGCAGCAGCGCATTTGATTGTATTTGTTTACAATCGGAAGAGGTTTCCATAAAGGTATTGTCGAAATGTCGACTTATAATACAACTCAATCAAAAAGAAAGAGCAAACGAGTTCTTCTGATTTAAAATGTCGTTTGAAATTCCTTTCGAATCCGCGCTCGAGGGCGGGTAGTTTATTGTCGGAATGGAACTAAGGCCGATTATTTAGAGTTTTTACTACGCCGGAAAGTTGGAAAAATCTTCCCCGAACTGCAGCGAAATTTATTATTAGGAGTACCTGCGGATTTTATAAAGACTTGTTACTCGCTATGCGAGAATCATAAAGAAGTCGCAGTATCCAATAATTGTTAAGTACAGCGCATTTATTTCGACTCATTAATTTTAGTTTCACTTAAAGCAGCTTTTTCCTGGGCCAGCGTTTTCGTATACAGCACTCTTCTTGCTCGGCTCGGTTTCTCTTGCGAGAACGAAAATACAGTCTTTGTAGGAAATTTACAGCTGACCTACCCCGTTCATTAATCATGGGATGGGACTGTTCCAGCATAATGAAAAACCAGAGCTTTATCATCTGCTTCTCGGACCACTTACTTACAACAATATTCCGTCGAAATTAGATTTTAACTTTTATAATTCTAAATAAAATTGTAATCATGGCGCTGTCTCTCCGATCCTATTTATAAGTGCAGATTATCTGCCGCCAGATTTGTTTCTCTGACCGATCTTCCCTTTCAGATAAAGCTTTTAATTAGCGAATTATTTTCCGAATAAAAGTGATTCATTTCTTTTAATACGCTTTTAAATAGGAAAACTTTTAATCGATTGTTCTGTAGTTACTTCCGAATTTCTTAACCTCCTCTATAAAAAAGAGTCTTGTTATACAATGGATTGAGGAAAATTCAAAAAAATAGTAGAAATTATTCATGTATTAGAAATAGCAACGCTTTGATACAAATTTACAATTAAAGAACAGTAAGTAGAATCTATTTAAACTTGCGGATTGAACATGAAATTATCTTAAAGGCTATGTGGAGTTCAAGAGGAAACTTTGTCATTTATCTAAACGAGTTTACTGGGAGGAAATAAATACAAGAAATCAAGTAGTTTAAGCTGTCCAAGTAAAGCAGTTGTCCGCAATTTAAAATGGTAAATAAAGACGTTTTAAGAAAATTAAAAGTTTTGCCATTTTTTTGTACTAGGAGAAGCATTTTACACAAACAGGTATAAGAAACCATGAAGTAATGCCTTACTTGCAACAGGAAGTTGCATTTCAAGCAACTACAAAGATTTCAATAATATTTAATTAATATAAAGATAAATTAAAATGGTTTTTAATAAACAAATGTTATAATAATATTCTGAAGATCGCAGAAGAACTAATAGAATTGGTCGGAATGACACCAAAGAAAACAACAAATGCGATAATATTCAAAGGACACCAATCCAGTGAGTTCAGGAGTAATTATAATAAACCACCTGTAACATAGTGTTAGAAAACGTAATGAGAGAAAGCAACATAAGCTTAGAAAATAATATAATAAATGGACCATACCAAGTACTAGCATACGCGGATGACCTAATGGTATTAGCAAGAATTAAAAAAGAGTTCAAAAGAACAATAAAAAAATAGAAGAATCAAGCAAGAAAATCAGACTTATTAATAGATTAAAAAAAAATCAAATTACGTGGTGTTAGGGAACAGAAAACAGGAAGAAAACCAACATCTAACCTTTAAACCAAATAACGAAGATAAAAGATACAAGTTCAACATAGTAAACAGTGTGGTGTACCTCGGGTCAGAGATAATAAGCGAAGGAAATCAAGGAAGTGATATCAAGAGGAGAATAACTATGGGCTCGAGATGTGCAGGAGCTCTAAACAATCTACTGAAAGACAAGAATATACAAAGAGCACTGAAGTTAAGAGTGTACAGAAAGGTGATCAGACCAGTGGTAATCTTTGGGAGTGAAACGTGGGTACTTACAAAGAAAAATGGAAAAAGTTTGGAAATATGGGAACTAAAAGTACTACGCAGAATACTGTGAGGAAAAAAGAAGGAGACACGTGGAGAAGAAGAACAAACATGGAAATAAGAGAAATCTACAAAGAACCTAGTATAATAACGGTAGTAAGACAAAATAGACTGAGATGGTTAGGCCATATAGAAATAATGAATATAGACGATTGGACAAAGAAAGCACTAAGCAGAGATGCGGAAGGAAAAAATAGAAGAAGTAGGCCCAAGAAATCTTGGTGGGGAGATGTACAAGAAGATATTAAAAGTTTTGGACTCACAAACTGGAAGGAGAAGACAAACGATAGAAGAGTATGGAAGAAAGAAGTAGAAGCCATAAGCCTCCAGGTCTGAAGAGAGTAGATGTAATCTCTGTAAAATTAATGTCCCTTCTGCCCACACCTTGTTTTTGAAATGTGTTTTTCAACTTAGGTGGCAAGAAATTGACGAATTCCACAAACGCATGTATTTTCCGTATGGTGCGTTTTCAAAGTCAGCACACGGTATATATATACACCGTTTTCAAAGTTAAGTGGGCACTATCGCTATCTTCGTTATTATTGGAGCTACAAAGTCAGTTAAGTAGGCAAATCAGTAGTATTGTTTCCGCCAATTACGATGGTGAAAACGGAATCAAAATCGAACATCGCGTTTGCGAGTTATGTCAAAAAGTTCTATTTTTTCAAATGGGACACCCAGTATACAATATTCACAATCGATAGGAAGTCGAATTCTGAACAAAAAGTGCCCTGTGACCTTTTATCCTAATGTCAAAAATGACAAAGGTATCGATGAGTTTTCAAATTCGTCAAGGTGGCTGTGTTAGTGGCAACTTTGCCTTACCATAAAATAGAAATTAAAAAGAATATCCATGAAGTA
>JABXWE010034629.1:0-18708 GCA_014611495.1 Limonius californicus
TTATACAATAAATAACTATTATTGCTGTGAGTTTTATATCATCTTACTTTAATGCCAATTACTGGTTAAAATTTAATTAATGTTTTTCTGGATTAAATTATATTTGACTATAGTAGTATTTCTGCTGTGCTAGGCTTTTGGACATCTCTATTTGTAACAATTTGAACAGTGAACGTTTTCTTAACTTTCCTTAGCTTATTACTTGAAAATTAGCTTTTGTTTAATTATCTCATGGTTATCCATTTGGAACAACTTCTATCGTAACGTAAATGAAGCAGAACTTAACCCACAATTTCTACGTAACCATACTATAGGTATAAGTAGATAACTTATAGAAAATGTATCGATGTCACAGAAAAACTTGTTGTTATTGGAATAAGAACCTACAAGTGTTACTATTTAAAGAAATATTTTTAAATTATCAATATTATTTAAACAAAATAATATATCATTTACAGTATTAGAAACATTAGAGGGCTTGAACCAAATCTCTGTGCCATTTCTGATGCAGACGCAAACCTCTTCGATGTAAAAGTGCCCTAGAAGCTAGAATCAACAGAGCACACACATTTCTAAATTTGTTTAAAAATCATAAACTATACACCACTAATACAGTGTTTGAGAAGAAGCAGAAACAAAAAATTGCAAGATCTCCCCAGTAACCTGAAAGAAAAAACGGTAGATAAAGTAAAAGAAATAAAACTGGCAATAAAATAGCAGAACAAAAAGGGCAAGACCAATAAGGAAAATACGTAAAGACACTAAGAGAGACAGCTGGCAGCAAAACCCCAGAAGAAATATAAAAAAAGTGAAGATAAAGACGGATATGAAAATGTATAGAAAACAATTAATCAAAACAACAATAGCAAACAAGAGAAACCTGATAGTTATGAGCAGAATTCTTACACAAAGAAGAAGCCAAATAGCAAAACTACAAGATAACAACGGAATCGTGCAAACAAATCGAAATGATATACTACAAGTAATAGAAAAGTTATACGCAAAACTATACGTTACAACCGGATATGGAAATCTTCAAAACCAAAATAGTTGACGCAAGTAACGTTAATTCGGAGGAAATACTTGAGAAATCTGTCGAAGAAAAAAAAACAGCACTAATAGAGACGAAAAATAATGGAGCAGCTGGAAAAGATAAAACTATAATAGAGCTGAAGTCATCTCTTCGGCCTTAGACGGCGTTGAACCGAGGATAGTTGGGCTATGGGGTTTTTCAACTGTAGGGCATAGTAGACCCGTGTATAACACGAACTAGGATAAGCTTAGAGGAATGGATACCATGGATTGCCTTTTATAACTTCATGATTCTTTCAGGAAGAGAACGTATGCCGACGACGTAGTCTTGATCTCTAACAATACACAAAACCTGCAAGAAATAATAAGTGAGTAACTTACTACAAGAACAAGTTCATGGGAAACACAAATAACAACGCAGATGAAAAAATACAAATATAAAGAAGAGGAAAACAAGACGTGCAAGAGATTATATACTTAGGGCACTAGATTGCGAAAGAAAATGAAAACAGGAAGTCGAAGATGACCGAAGAACCAAGCTGGGATGGAGTGCATTTAGCAAGTTGAGTTATATATTTAGTGGAAGAATTGAAAACTACCAAAACCTTAGGTGTTCGATCAGTACGTCCTCTCCATGCTCATATACGAATCAGAATGAGGGGCACTGGTGAAAAAATAATGAACAAAATGTTGGTTAAACAACGAAGCATGGAAATATTGATACTTGGAATCAAGCTACAAGATAAGAAAATAATACGGGAAAGGGCCAAGGTAGAAGACGTAGGATAAGCCATAACAGAATAGAAATGGGAATGGGTGGGACACGTAACGAGAATGAAAAAGGGTAGATGTACAAAAACTAATGCAATGGAGATCCTGGATTGAAAAACGATTAAAAGGACGCCCACAACAAAGGCAGTTAGATGATGTAAAAATAGTGGTTGAAACATGATGGTTACAGACTGCCCAGTACTGGAAATACTGGTAAGGGGAGGCCTATATCCAATGATGGACGCATGGATTAAATGGAATGACTAAAATTCTTTATAAACTTGTTACGTAGAATTGCCACCCCAATATACCGATGTATACCCATTAACAAGCACATGTAGAAAAATATTTACCCAGATATTGCCGAAACTGTATCCGATGTTGTCAAAACTCAGATATTCGTGTAAATTTGCAGATGATCGAGATGGCCCTGCTTTTGTGGTTTTGTTTAAGGATTCCAAGATTCCACGGCCTATAGTTCTTCTAAACCCAATGCAATCCTAGTTTTCAACCTCGGATTTTAAAGAGTAGCCAGGCTTTCTGTTTCTGCCGACGTCATGAGAGGAAAATAATATTTTCGTCTGCTCTGTATAATACTTTCTTTTCTTCGAGAAAAAAATCTTTTTATTGAAGTAGTGTTATTCGAAGCAATCGTGACAACATTCATTTTATGCCATTTATAAACTACTATATCATTTGGTGCTGTTGACACGTAATCAAAGTGGCCCCTTTCTCTGCCTTCAATTGATTTGTATGTTGAATTATACTTGTAGTCTTAGTTATGCTAGTCGATTTTATCGGACTCTACCCGTTCCTTTGCAGCCTCCGGATTTCAGTTCGTCGAGCAAATGCAAAGACGTACAAAAATTGTCAAGATATACGGCATATTGGGATTGTTATGACAAATGATGTTTGCAAATCGTAAAACATCGGTAGCACCCAAACCAAGATGTTGGTACTCCTCGGGTGAAATGGTAAAAGATCCCTGATATGGGTTAAATCATTCTATATATCGTGTTGTTCCCATCCACAATGTTTACCCCACTTTATGGTTTTTCCGCGAAGGAACTGCTTTGTAGCATGTCCCTTATAATAGGGTGCCATTGATTCATCTACGCTATGAATCTCTTCTTGTGGCGCCAAATCTATTGATCTTTTATTTTTAGAATGACTTTAGAATGACTAGTAAAGGGAGGATCTTAGAGAATCTATCTTGGCCATTTAGGTTATATTGTAAAGCGATTCCTTGACATTTCGCTACTTATAAGTTTGTTATGTGAATCGTCTGGATTATCACTAGCATACGTAACCGCTCAATAACAAGATTCCAACAAAACAACGTATTTCAATACAGATATATCGGCTTCAGGATTATGACACTTTGCATATAGATATATATACACTGCTCCAAAAAATTAACGCACCAATTATAAATGTTGCCATAAAAGAAAAGTAGTGCGCTCTCTACTTCAACCAAATGCATGCATAGAATCAATGTCTGATACAAACCTGATAGACACATGTTACTCTTGGTCTGTTTCTACATCTTCAACATTGTTAAAAAAAATTAATCAATATTACATGCACATTTACAATTTACTTGCAGTTTCGTTTTACTTGAAACCTTATCAAATCGTGTAGCTGTGATTAAATATTGCTTCTCCGATCAGTCTTATTTATAATGCAACGTATCTCAAGAAATTTAAGTCGTGATTAGTGTGTCACTTTGTCCGAAAATGGGTATTCTTTCCGCACTATCGCTGATAGGCTTGGGGTGAACCACACAACAATTTCACGGGTCATCCACCGTTTCAGAGAAACTAACGAACATGAAAGGTGACCAGGGCAAGGGCGACCACGTCCTACTACCGCTGTAGAAGATCGTTTTCTTCGCTTGCGTGCACTAAGAGAGCGCTTTACCACCACAAGAGCCCTCCAAAGACAACTTTTAGCAGTACATAATGTACAGGTTAGCATTGAAACCGTTCGTCAACGTCTTCTGGAAAGAAATCTGAGAGCCAGATTACCAGCTACTGGCCCATAGTTGACTGCAGACCACCGCAGACACAGATTGGATTTTGCTAGAAACCACTTGAATTGGAAAAATGAATATTGAAGACGCATTTTCTTCACAGACGAGTCCAGATTTTGTTTGGAAAGTTGTGATAGGCGCATTTGAGTTTTTAGACGTCCAAATGAACGATATGCTCAATGCCATTTTGCCCCCAAGACTGCGTTTGCTGGTGGCTCAATAATGGTATGGGGAGGCATATATTTCACCGCCCGCACAGACTTACACATCTTCCCCAACGGCACCTTAAACAGTCAGAGGTACATTACGGATATCTTAGAACAGTATGTTGTGTCCTATGCCCCATACATCGGAGACAACTTCCAATTAATGCACGACAACACTCGGCCCCACACAGCCACAATTGTGCAAAAATACCTAGACGAAGTTGGTATTCCAGCCAGAAGTCCCGACTTGAATCCGATTGAGTACCTCTAGGACGTTCTCGAAAACAAGTACGATCCCTTCAACCACCCCTGCAACTCTTAACGAGCTAGGGAAGTCATTAGTGGAAATGTGGGATAATCTTGAACAAGAGCAGTGTGTTAATTTCAAATTTGGAGCGTCGTTGTCAAGCTGTCATAACAAGTAGAGGCGGAAACACAGCCTACTGAACCTGTAAACATACAATTTTTCAGTTTTCGAATTTGGATTTTTTTAATTTTTGCGTTGATTGTTATTAAATTGCGTTGATTGTTGTTAATTTGGATAAAATGTGTTTTACTTAATTTTAAGCTTTATCTGTGATTAAACGAACTTCATTAAATGCAATACTTTAAACAATATTGCGATTGTTAGTTGAGGTGTGTTAATTTCTTGAAACAGTATTAACTTCATCGCCAAAAAAAACTGCATGGAAGTTTCCACAAGCGACAACAACTGCTGCTGTGGTCCATAAGAAGTTTTCCATGACGGCATGTTAGGAGCAATATCTGTCCAAACAAATTCCTTGCAGCTTTTATTTTTATGTGGTTTAGATAAAACTGGCTCCTTTTTTATAAAATAGGCAGTGGCAGGTTCTCTATTACTTTCGTCAGGTGTTTGCATTACATCTGAAATTTACATTGTTTCTGCTTCAGATCGAAGTTGGCTACCAGGTAGGTTACATAATGTGACATTTTGCTTTTCTCCACTATCTTCGTCTGTATTTTAAGATTTTGCATGTTCAGGTTGGAAAAATATAATAATTTTTAGTAATTTGATATCACTGTCTACATTGTCAACCTATTCTAATATTTCCCTTAGCGTGAGAGACTATTTCCAATACCTAACAAGATACAAAATAAAGTACTAAAACATTTGCCAGCGATCACAAGTTATGCCATCGTCCTTTATAGTGGACAGTCTAAGTTTTCTTCACGAGACGAAAATGCCATTCTTTATCCAACCCAAACATGCCAAACATGAACAGTAAAAAGTTTTCTTAAACTATTCTTTCAAAAATACCATAATATAAAAACCATATTTTATACTTGTCATAAATCACCCATGTTCTTGCTCTTCAAGAAGTAAACAATTGCAGCACATTTATCTATTTGCAAAAATCGTGAATTTAAAAATTCCTTGAGGTTATGCAATATTAATTGAAATATTACGATGCCATCTATCAAATAGTTCGCCAACTAAACTATTAACGGTGGCATTATGTGGGAGCGTTATACTGTAATTATACACATTTAACTAACCTATCGTTATGTTCGGTTTCTGTTAATTATTGTGCAGTACAGTAGCACGGAATAATTAAATTTAACTCGAAATGGCCAGAATATCGAACATGCTTTCTGGTTAATTAAAGTTTACCTACAACCACCTGTTTATTTTAAATACGTGGTCTCTAGTGACAAATCGTATAAAATACCTTATTTTACAAATTTTAAAAATACAAACTATTTCCTCATTATGAAAAGGAAAAATTCTAAAAAACTAAAAAAAAAACTCGACTGTTAGTATACACTTGAATGGTAAGTTAAAACTGTCATAAAAAACACATTTCAAAACATTTAGTTAAATGTGTGTCTTAGAACCGCAAAATTTGTGATGTTCCCCTTGAAAAAAAAATACAAACCGCTCATCGCAGGCAAGTTTTGATTCGTGACACATTTTTAGCCCGCAACAAACCGGTGTAACGGGCTCTTCAGTTAGCACATGGAGAAGGGAGGGTTTGCGGAAAGAAATTCTTTAACATTACAACGTACGGGGCAAGTCAAAATAAGCTTCTTCGACTCGCAGCTAAATGAAGATCTTGTAAAATATTTTTGCTCCTTAAACATTTTCAGCCCGCAACAAACCGGTGTAAAGGGTTCTTCAGTTAGCACATGGAGAAGGGAGGGTTTGCGGAAAACGATTACAGAAAGGAAGTCTTTAACATTACAACGTACGGGGCAAGTCAAAATAAGCTTCTTCGACTCGCAGCTAAATGAAGATCTTGTAAAATATTTTTGCTCCTTAAACATTTTCAGCCCGCAACAAACCGGTGTAAAGGGTTCTTCAGTTAGCACATGGAGAAGGGAGGGTTTGCGGAAAACGATTACAGAAAGGAAGTCTTTAACATTACAACGTACGGGGCAAGTCAAAATAAGCTTCTTCGACTCGCAGCTAAATGAAGATCTTGTAAAATATTTTTGCTCCTTAAACATTTTCAGCCCGCAACAAACCGGTGTAAAGGGTTCTTCAGTTAGCACATGGAGAAGGGAGGGTTTGCGGAAAACGATTACAGAAAGGAAGTCTTTAGCGTTACAATGTACGGAACAAGTCAAAATAAGCTTCTTCGACTCACAGCTAAACAAAGATCTTGTAAAATCTTTTCGCTCCTTAAACATTTTTAGCCCGCAACAAACCGGTGTAACGGGCTCTTCAGTTAGCACATGGAGAAGGGAGGGTTTGCGGAAAACGATACAGAAAGGAATTCTTTAACGTTACAATGTACGGAACAAGTCAAAATAAGCTTCTTCGACTCACAGCTAAACGAAGATCTTGTAAAATCTTTTCGCTCCTTAAACATTTTCAGCCCGCAACAAACCGGTGTAACGGGCTTTTTATTAGCACATGGAGAAGGGAGGGTTTGCGGAAACCGATTACAGAAAGAAATTCTTTAACGTTACAATGTACGGGGCAAGTCAAAATAAGCTTCTTCGACTCACAGCTAAACGAAGAACCTCGTGAAAGGGCAGAGGACCAGCAGCTTACGGGAAATGTAATCTACCTTATTGCGCTTCCTCCTTACCTGAATATTTCTTAGCAGTTACATACAAATAGGAAAATACACATAAATAACTAGTCATAAAGTATTAAACAATGCCTATATAGTATATTAAATAAGAGGTTTATCCTGTTGATTGATTGACTGATGCCGCCTCTTGAGCCTATTGTGCATCCCCTTCTCTCGCTAGTCGCTGTCAAGTAGATCCGTTCCCTTTATCAGGTCTAGGAATTTGTTGATCAGACTGGCTTGCGGTTGTATCTGATTGGGATAAGTGCCTTCAAAGATTTGATATCTTCTACGAGCTAAGGCTTTGTATTGGAATATTAATGTGAGAGGCTGTTTCCTCTTCCTCGCCACACAGCCTGCATATAGGATCTCCGTTAAATATCCCTATGTTGTAGAGGTGTTGTCTGAAGTGCCAGTCTCCCGTTAGGAGACCTGTCACTACTCCAATTTGAGTCCTACTGAGTTGTAGCACTGTTTTCGTAAGCTTGTGGGGGGTGGTTGCCCATCATAGCTTTGCTTTGCCTTTGTCGAAGCTAGAGTCTGCAGTGTGCCGAATGCTTGGTTACGATCCATTCTTTAATTGCTCCTTTCACTTTGTTAGACCGACAACGGGTTCAGGGCCTGTGAACGGTGTTTCAGATCCTAGTTTTGCTAGTTTATCTGCTTTTTTATTTTTTCCATATCTCTGTGGCATGGCATCCACACAGGTTTTACCTTGTTGGAACTTGCTACTGTTAGGAAAGTACGAAAGCAGTTCTAGACAAGTTTTGACTTCATCTAGCTTGAATTCAGTGCTTTCAAAGCTACTTGACTGTCAGAGATAATAAGGATGGTTTTGGTTTTATAGCCCCTTCTTATGGTCTCTTCTACAGCTGCTAAAATGGCATAGGTTTTTGCTTAGAATATTGTGGCAGTTTGGCCCAGAGATATGGAGGTACTATATGTTGGTTTGCTGCCGTATACACCAGCTCCAGTTCCGTTGCTCGTGCGCGAACCCTCTGTATCGCATGCCAGATTGTTGCTGTAAGATCGAGAAGAAAAATATCCGCGTAGACAATATCAGCTGAGTTGACAACACAAATGCAATTAGATATTAAATTACTAAACAAACCGCAACAGACGGTTGCTCTATTTCTTAAAATTATGGCTACTTATACTTTTCTCACACCGAAACAATTTGTTAATAAACTGCTAACTATCTCCACTAATAACTACATATACGGATAGTTTTTGCCATAACTTAGCAGTAGAGTTGCGGAACCCCAGAAAGCTAGATTTTCACTTGATTGATGCTCCAAGGTGGAGCGAAGAAAGGAAGATATGGCAGCTAGGATGATGCCACTGGCAACCAAAGCAAACAACAAAGAACCGAACGTTGCACCGCGTAGGACTTCTTTCTAAAATAACATTTATTTATTGTATAGATCTAAATCACTCTATATACAGAGGATATTCTAACAAGGTCACTAACACCACATTTTGCATTTCATATATTTTAAAATATAACGCAAATGGTTCTAACGTTTAATAACACAAACAGCTTTCCCTTTATATAACGGATGTAACCATAATTCATTTTAGTGGTGTCGTGGAAGAATACCATACACTCGTGGCAACCCATCCAGGAGTTAGGGGTTGGTTGCACGTAGTAGACACCAACACTAATACTTTGACCAGCTTAGGAGGAAGGCTTATTGTATTTGCCTGGAATAACGATTTAACATCTGTGTTATGTTGATGATGATGATGATTTTCATCATGGAGCAAGCTCCTGCACTTAGGCCACCAGCGCCCATTGTGCTCGCTTGGGGTTACAGAAGACTTCACTCAGGTCCGTCGCTTCCGTGAAGGACAGAATCCTGTTCAAAGGCCTGTCTTGAATGTCTCTTGGTTCAAGAAAGAGAGAGCCACGGTGTTTGCGTCGTAAGGCCGCTAATGCCTTGCGTTTGCAGAGGACATTTTCAGAGGTTTCCTTTTGCTTTTGACATTTCCTACACTGGTTGTTTAGCACAATCCCTATAGCGTGGAGTTAACTGTTCAGGTGTCCGTGGCCTATAAGAAGGCCCATTATTATCCTGATTTGTCTTTTGCTTAGATTCAGAATATAGTCTACCGATTTAGGCGAAGGGCTCTTGATGAAGGCTCTCTACTGATGCGACTGGGTCTAAGTGTGTAGAGAGAATGACTGTGTAGTCTGCATATGTAGCTGTGACTATGCTATTGTTATATACGCCGGCGTATACTTAGTATAGCTTTGTTTGTTCTTCATCGAGTTTGAACTGCAGAAACTAGCAGTGGGCCGTACCAATCTTCTATTTGAATGATAGAGGCTTGAAGAAAGTCCCTCGCATATTTTGGCAAATCGAAGAATTTTATATGCTTTCTTATAATTACTGATGAACCTCCTATCGCCCGATTTTCGGCGTCTGGGTGTTTAGTATCGTATACTTGATAAACGGGAATTTGTAGGTGTGTTTGCGAATTAAAGTGCGTTTCTGATATTAGTAGTATATCGATGCGCTGTGTTTTAGAAATACTTCTACTTCCTGTTTGTGATTTTCTAAACCGTTGGCGTTCTATAGTGCAATTTTATATAGTTGGGCTATTTTAGTTACCAAACTTGGTTACCAGGCTATTAATGGTCGCTGTAAGTTCTTCTAGTTCAGTTGTGAGTTCACTAATCATCCTCTGTTGAGATTCAGTTGTGTTTTGTAGATAGACTATGATGTAGTTTTCGTTTAGTGGGGGATTATTTATAGGATTTCTGGTACTGTATTGTGGATTTATATTTAACCATTGTCCTTGGTTTGTGGAGGCCGATTGGCCCGTCGATGTACATATTGTGACTTGAGCGCCGCACTGTTTTTCTGGCGCGGCTATATAAATGCCGTGTCTTCTGGTAGTGTTGAACGGATTCCGCCATTTCTGTAAGGTGGGCGCTATGAAAACCTCACTGTTTTCTATAAGCCAAAATCAGTGTATTGTATCACTGAACATTTTGTTCTCTCTGAACAGCAATCATGGAATATCGAAAATATTTAGTTCCCAATCGTCTGCCAGTAATATATAATTGTTTGGAATACTCAAGGAATATTTTTTATTGATTACCTATAGTCAAAATTCACAATCTCTAGTAAATATTACGCGAGCTCGATATGCAAGTTACGTAAACGTTTTCAGAAAAATCATCGCGCCAAGTCGTCTGCCAGAATGTACTTGTTTCATGACAACGCCTCCTCGCACAAGTCTAAAGTTGCAGCTGTCGCCATTTGTGAAAGTGGCTTTTCCAATGTCCGCTAAAAGTAATTTATCAATCTGTTGTTTTTCTAACCTAGGTTGAAAAGATTGGAAACTGTGCGCGTATTATTATTATTGTCCCACTAGTGATAAGGTGCGAAAGGTAGACAAATGGTTTAGATGAGTCCTGAAACTTCTCTGTTTTCGAATGCTTTCAGGCAGGTTTTAGTCATTATCAAGGTCTCTTTATAAAATTTCCATTTCCACCATGTTACTAAGCTAACGAAATATTTCATTTTGTGAATTTTCCGATAACTGGTTTGTTGGTTACATTTGATTCGACATTGCTGTATTTTTCCAGATCGTTGAATTTTGATTTCGCTATTTTGAACTCTAATTTAATATTTCAAGAAAATCGTTAATCGTTAAGGGATTTCCTCAGTATTTCCGAATAAATATAATAATAGTTGAAACGGTTCTACAGTGTGATAAAGCTAGACATGTCAAAATAAAAGGATGTTTCCTATTCAATTCTATGGTTTCCATAAAGAAGTGACTTTTCAGCGGAAATTGCCATTTTAGGGTAGACAGAATGAGTTTGTCAAAATTGCTGCTACAGCAGCTATGCTCGTAATAGTGCTCAATCAAACGTGAACTTCTTTTTGAATAACTGACCTAAATATGTCTAGAGAAGAGAAAATAAAGAAGCAACGCCCTGTCACGTTTTCGAGCCTGACAAGTTCAATATTATACGCATATTACCGCATACAAAGTATTCAACGATCGCATCTACGCTGAAAACCATTTTCCACTTTATAACAGTAAATATACGCCATGATTGGTTGACCTTAAAAAATAGAAGACTGTCTTAACTTTATTAATAACCTCAATTATTTGATCGGCGTTGCAAATAATTCTACTCGCACACACAAATTATACAGGGTGTTAACTAACTAATGTCGAAAACTTCAGGGGGTGATTCTTTGACAGATTTGATTCAAATATTAGAAATTAAAATTTTCCTCAAAATGGGAGGTGTTGAATATTTTCATAAAATAATTGATCACCTGTTAAATAAATGAAAACTCCAATAGATAAAATGTACACTGAGTATTAAATTATTCAAATTGTCCTCCTTGTGCTAGTACGCCTTGTGTCATTCTTTTAGTTATTGATCGCCGTACACTTTTGAATATTCCCGGTATATTTTTGATACAATTAAAAGAGTTGATAATTCTGTTCCGCAAAGAATTTACGTCAACAATTACAATTCTTTGCACCAGTACTAAAGAAATAAACCTAGAGGTTTCAAATTTGGCGATCACGGTGACTAAGCTTTTCCCAGTAGGAGCTTTTGGTGTCCTCCCTTGGTTTGTCCATAACGATCTCTCCAGAGATGAGGATAATTTTTATTCAGAAACTAACTTGCAGCAATACTGAAATGTGCTGGAGCACCATCGTGCGTAAACCACATAGTATTCCATAGCTGTAATGGAATATCTTCCAATAACACAGGTAGTTCTTCGCCAAGAAAATGACGATATGAATCATCAGTTAGGTATTCAGGAAAGAAATATGGGCCAATTAGATTATTTCTAATAATACCAGTCCATACACTGAGAGAAAACCGATGCTGAAATCGGCTTCCATTATTGAATGTGGATTTTCTTGGGCCCACAAGTGATTGATATGAAAGTTCATAATCACATCCCTTGAACAATGCTTGCACACGCTGAATATGGTACGGGTAGAATAGGTGAAATTTCAAAATTTTCTGTATGGGTTTGTGGCTTACATTTAAATGCGGCGCAACTTTTCTTGTACTTGTGGAAAGATTCTCTTTAACTGGACCGAGTACTTCTTCCTCTAGTTGTGGTGTTATAATCATGGTTAGTCTACCGGGAAGGTTAATGTCTCTCAGAAATGAACCTGACTCCCTCAGTGTAATATGTTTTCACGTAAACGCCTTATCACATGGCAATCGTCTATTGTAGTCGGCTAACGAGAGTGCATGGGGGCTCGAGTAAGGCGATTTGACTCCGTAGAAGGAAACGTAAGCAGTCTACTACATGTTTTAAAAAAATTTAGTACAGTTTGACTTAGTCATCAGCCTCGATATGCAGTTTCAGAAACCAAAATAAAAATTATTAATAATAAATAGCATATATTTTTCAAACTTTTTGACCTGTTAAAATTATTACTCAACACAATTGTTGATAACGATCTAAATCTTAAAATAACAATTATTTCCTACTTTTTAGTTTATGGGTTTGTAGTGTAAACATTAGAATATATTTAAAGTTGTTGTTATTGTTTATGTAAAATAACTTTCTTTGTAAAGTCTATATACTTTATTACTTTTACCCTTTTAAACCATTTAAATGCTATTTCTTAATTAGAATTCTGAATTTGTTTGTATTTATAAAATTGTTTTGTAAGTAGATGTATATTCAATCATAAAAACGATCAATCAAATCCAATCGTGCTGTTGGTATCATCTATGCATTATTTAGTACTATAATTTATTCCAACATATTCTCAAAATATTTTTATGTAAAATAGTAATGCAGGCATTCCCATATCAAGTAGCAGAATTTTCTCGGAAAGACACTGTTAACATCATTATTTGATCATGCATTCTCGTTAGCCGGCGATAATATCTGGTACACCAACCCTCCAGAGGGAAGCATGCAATTGGACTGGGATGCCAGTCCAGCCCCACATGTATAATTGGTATCCAAACCCTTCGCGTAGTAGTCAGTCGATGCCATCCTGGCATTGGTGTTACATTCATAATTATAATAATAGTTCGACGTAGGCACATTTTCGATGCCACCTGTGCCAACTGACTACTTCCCGAATGATTGCTAGGTAAATACTGATTAATTAATTTACACACATTTTATACTCATCGAAATCAGTTAGTAGGTTAGCAAACGCTATTATTTAGTTATTACGGCAAAGATATGCAAGCTTACGCTTAGCTACCTACAGCACTGCCTTCTGTAGACTGCCCTGTTCGGGATTTTACAGCCCACTGTCCGTGTTTACTCTGAACACTCCAAGAAACACTTCCACGGTCGGGTGAACTTCGTGACCCTCCCGCCTAAACGTTGCATTCTTAATAGATGTTGTTATGAGCTATGGATATTTTTGTAAATATTTATTTGTTGAGCGTACATTTAAGTAATATTCAGAGTAGGCAAACCACTGCATAATATCCTGAATTTCAAAAATAAAACATTTTGGATAACATTTTTCTTTTTTCTTTTTATCTTGAAATCGTTCAAAGAATCACTTACCGAAGTTTTCGACATTACATAGGAAACATCTTGTGTATTTTTGTATATATCAATCACAGACTATCCCTATTACATGACTCACAAGGTTTTCTACACATGCTAAAAATCGCTTGCTACAGCTGAATACAATCTTTAAAAATGAATTAACAATGTTTAATAAGTTGTGTCCGTTAGAACTTTTTTTTAAGTTTTAATGTTTCCATAAAACAAGATAATATAAAAATATCCAGAAGAATTGTAGGTTACAATCTCCCTACTACCCGTCTCCACTTTTTCGTTGCTTCCAAACACCCCACGAATGAAAGCGAAACTTAAACGTGTCGTTTATATCAGCTACATTCCGTTATTTACGATATTTGTATATAGCAGACCAATGCAGTTTTGGAAGATACTAAGAAGATTCGACTATGCATTGTGCGGTTGTATTATTGCAGGGACTTGCCATTCACAAAATAGCTTTCGCCAAGGACCCGAAAATAATAAACATTTACATAATAACCTAGCAGCTAAGCATATGTACAAAGTGCACGACATGTATCTGAACACATCTAATTTATTGGTTAATAAAGTTTAGAATTAAATTCAGAAGCGCTGCGCTGATTTAGTGTTAGTGGCGAGAGTGATGTCATTATTAAGATATTTTTGGAACTCAGGCCCACCATAAGAGACATAAGCACTATAAAGGGAAACTGCCTCATGCCTTGAAATATCCTATGGCAAAATTATACTTCACGTCGAGGTTACAATTCACGACTCTAATCTACAGACACTTTTCTTTAAATTGTGTTTTAATTGCAATAACTAATTTATTATTCTTTGCTCTGGAAATACTCGGTTCATAAAAATACTAAATAATGTCAAAAATCAGCAAATATTAGGTGATCAGAAAATTAAATTTTTAGAAATACGGAATTAAGGTGATCCCTGCAGAAAGTATTAGACGGAATTAATACATATTCAAAATTTCGGCACGGTTTGTTTATTATATGTGTACAGCTACTTTATTTTATTGGTTTCTAAATATAGAGAAGTTTAAATCGAATGTTTTTATAAATTATCTAAGTTAAAAGATGATTATAAAATAGCACTTTCTTCCACTGTATTGTAGTCCAACATAGTGATTGCTTAGGCCATAGAAATCGGAGGGGTCTTTGCTTTTCGGAAATCTACATTTTTCTGTGCTCTACATCCTCTAAATCCAAAACTAAGCAGTCTTCCTCTCGTATACAGGCTTACATCAGTTGGTTCAGACCGCAGTATGCTTAGTTAAAGGGGAATAAAGATTTTAATTGCCAAGGTTGAACAGATAATATGTTTGGTCGATTACTATGTGATTTGTAGTCAGTTTTTTCAAATATTTTGTGATTGATTACATTTTACTGTAACGGCAATGTCTCAACAATAAGTCTCCTCTTTAAGGAGAAACATAAAACCTCTATTAATCGGGCAATTCCGTTCGTTCATTCTGGGATGTCATTTTGCAGCTTTCGACGAAATCCTAAGAGCAAATAAATATCGGAAAATTATTGCAATGTTAATATACGAATAATACCATTGGAATTATTCATATATTGCTGTGTTATTTACCTTAAATAATCTATTTTACCTACGTTATGTTGCAATCATGTTGAAAAGATACTGTTTTTACTGTTAATAATCCAGATTATGATTAAAATTAAGATTAATTAGCTTATTGTAAACTAAATCATGCTCCGTTGGAGGTATTTGTTTTCCTAATTTATAAATTTAAACCTTAAAACATAAAAAGGTATATTCCGAGCTTTCATGGTTTCTACGATTTACACTGTGTTGTATTAAAATGGTATTTTTAAGTGAAAATTCGTGAGTGAACAGTTATGTGGCTTCGGTTTTTCATCTTGATGCTGGATTGATGTGTCCAAAGTAATGATGGAGCTCTGAAAAGTGAATAGGAAGGTTTTTATATGCATTTATTTATGTAAATAACAATTTAATGTGCGAATTTAGTAGTTTTTACAAAATTAACCTAATTTGAGGTTAGATTTTATTTTTTTACTAATAATTATCTAATTAACTGATTTTGCTGGTGTAAATGTCAATATTTAAGTTTAATAGGGAGCTAGTTAATTGTTTTTGGTAGTTTAAGGGTTGAAATTTAAATTTTTGTTAATATTTGAATTTCTAACACTTGTTTATAAAAGTGTTTTAAATCTTAATAATTTTGGTATCAAATTGTTGATAATTTTTCATACATTGCTTTTATGAATTTAGTTTTTAGAAAGAATTAGTTATTTAGGCTGTAAGAGTCGTTTTTGATTTAGTTGATAAGGAGTTTTTGGAAGGGGATTTATTTCCAAGCATTCTCAAATTATAGGTACGCATTTCAGATTTGAAAGAGTTGAGTGCTGCTAAAGTTATCAAACGGAGAGGACGTATTGTCTTGTTACTCCGAGTGTTAAATTTAAGTCAATTTGGTCGATTTTTGAATGTTGCGGGGCGGAGTTATATTAATTTTAATAATCAAAATGTGAGATTAAGTGTTATAATTTGTATTTGTGAACAAAATTTAATTTTCGTTCAATTTTAAACTTGTGTTAAAGTTACATTGATCTGATAAATCTTACCTGGTGTTTTCCAAGTTGAAGATTATGTTTAATTTATCTATGATATTCCTAAAAAGTTAATTTTTAATTAAGTTTAAATGTGGTTCCTGAATTATAAAATTAAGTGAATTTCTTTCTTACCTGTTTTGAGTTACAAGTTCCTGATCCATTTGGAGTGTCATGGTTTCGATTTCATCATGTTTTTGAACTTATATTTTGACATTTAACTTTTGATAAACTTTACCGTCGTCGGATTCCTACATAATTGACTCAGCTGATCACAGATGACTGAAGCATGTCAAGGTCAGATTCCTGCAGATATCTACTTAGAAGATATTGGAGCTATTTTGCGGTATAGTACATTTTAGAACCTTTGCGGATGAGAAATGATTATGCATTTATTTAAATAATTTAGTCCTTAATTGTATGCAAGCTATCATGTTGGGGAAGCCACGTTATTAATATAAAATGAACCCTGAGATGTCTTATACAATTTTATATGTGTGTTTCTGTTAAATTTGACTTTTTAAGAAAATCTTGAATTTGATAATCTGTTTAATAATTTTATTTATTTTAACAAAACATAGCAATATATTAGTTTCAAACGGACCTTAAGTACTTACTAACCATCTCATTATTTTCCAATGAATAACATTATAGAAAGCGAGCTCTCTACAAATAAACTATCACCACACAATTCTGGCTTGGGTTCGAAACCTAAGCATTACTATTGTAGATTTATAAAAATCTTGTCTGCAACCCACCATATACAGTTTCCCAATCCGGCTTGCAACCGTGGGATCTTAATGCTAAAAAACTTCTCGGGAATTTCTGTCGTTCTGATTCGACGTGAAACTGTAGATCCCCGTGTTTCTACCTTAGCGCTGAGGAGAAACATGTGTCATAGAATAGGCCGATGCCCAGCAGTGGGACAAAAGACCGTCAATGATGATGACGAAATTATAGATAATAGATTATGGAAATTCGCTAAAAAGGCTTTATTTTACTTATTTCTGTTGAATTTTATTAAGATAAGTAACAAAGGTGCTAGCGATATAGTAATTCCAACCTATAACTTAAAATTAATTGACGAAAATAATTGGAAAATGTTGAACTTTTTAACAGCCCCTGTATGAATCCAGCACATATTTTTGCATAACTGACCTCAATAAAGTTTTTCTTATGGAACCATATAGTTCCTTATCAGGCAATGTTTACTTCTTTCTTATATCTTTGATGTTAACTTTTATCAGTATTCCAGCAGTTCCTGATCCCGATTCTAAACATAAGTAAACCTTTCAGGGCGAAGCGGGACACGTTCTCTGCCAGGCAGTGATGTACCCGGATGGACAACTGGCTGCAGTTTTAGAGCTATGGCGGCGTGAAACGGAGTCCCCTTTCCATGAGGAGGACGAGGAGATAGGCTGCAGTTACTTGGTTTGGGGAGGCATCGCCCTTCATTACGCCCATCTCTACCTTAATATGAATCAACAGCGGAAACTCAATGACTTCCTGCTGGCCGTGGTCAAGTTAGTAATAACTGCATTATCCTGACAATGGTGAACGTTTTCGAAAGCCTCGGCGCTTCAACGACCACTTGCGTCCCTTGTTATTTCATTGTTGGGGGTGTAATGATGATATGGTCGGACAGTCGACCAGTTTAATAAAAATCGGTTGCTTGATAGAAAAATATTGCGTTGGATGTAGGAAGAGAAAGGAAACTAAATTAAGATCAACTTTCGAATATAAAATAGACGTGAAATTGCGATTTTTCTCAGTTTAAAAATTTCGCTCGAAATTTCGAGTGTAAGGGCAATTGTAACTTTTGACATGTTTTAACTGCAAATTGGTTACTACAACCAAAGCTGGCAATTTTTATTCAAAATTCAATTCAATTCGATAAAAAAATTGCCTTTCTAGTTTAAATTTCCACTTTAAGCTTCTAATTCCAATTTTAAAATTGAATGTCCATAATATTTAGTGAAATGTATGGCTTCAAGTTTGAAATGCAGTTTCAGTTTCCAAATGTGCTTTTTTTACAACATTTTAAGCCATAAAGTAAACACATTTTATTCCCTCATTAGTTTTAACCTTAAATTTAGACATAAATTTAGGTTTATATATATGCAGGGTGTATCAGAAATAGGTACAAATATTAAATCCGATGATAGATTACAATATAAACAAACTAGAAAAAACATTTCTTTGGCAATGGGACCCTTAAGGTATGAGATAATAATAATTGTGAATTTGACCGAAAATTGTTTGAGTACCGCAGGATAATAACAAAAATTTGAGTTCAATGACATGTTATGCAAAGGAGAGTAAGATAGAAGTGCAAAAAAATTTCTTATCACCTGCCACAAATCAATACTATTAGGTAGGTCAGTAATTTCTATTCCGTCTGTTGTTGTTATAACAAGCCAGACAACTTTTTACGTGTTTGCCACTTTGGATGTATTTTACAATTACGTAATAACCTTCTACAGCTTAAATGCATTTTCT
>JABXWE010034630.1:0-14745 GCA_014611495.1 Limonius californicus
TCTTGTGATAGCATGAAGGTGGAATAGGGTATATTCTTTTGGCATCTAAATTGTGAATGAGTGTTTTACAGTTTTTATCTCTCCCGAGAAAAACACTGACCTCAGTGGAATACGAACTTGGCTCTCTTAGCACCAGAAACAAACAGTTATCCACTGGACTACCATAATATCAATTTGAAACATGAGCGGCATGGACGTTAATTCTTCTTAATTTGCTGCAAGACTTAAATATAGGACAATAAAGAATGGTGTGGAATATGCTCTGTATACATTCGATTTGAGTTTAGAATTCTCGTATAAAAAGAACAGCAATATGTATTTGGTATGTGTTACGACAACATTTAAATTATAGTTATTATTTTATTTATAATGAAATCATTATTATATCTAAGTATTATAAACTAATATTGAGCAGCAATAGGCGAACGTTAAATGAACACACAAGCTCCACTGGCAACATTGCCTGCTTTCAAAAAACGTAACCTCCATCAAGAAAAACTAGCATAACCCAACTTAATTAATTGACAAATTTCAATGATACCACACATTCCCCCAGATTTCCACAGCCTGTTGGATGGCAAATCAATCGTGAATAGATTATATTGTGGTGTTGAATAGTGACTATTGTTGTGTAAATTGTAAATGTAATTGTTTTTTTTATTTATAACTTCAAGCTTGACTTCGTTGAAGTTCATTTAATATAATAAATATATATCTTATATCAAAATTTCTTATTGTCTGAAGAATAGTGCGAACAATGTAACTTGTAAATACCTGATTTCAATAAATCGTCTGTTTTATCTTTGGCGTTAATTAAAGTGTTTTGGCGTTTTAAAAGATTAATTATATGTACCAGTTTTGTTTATAATTTTTGTAATTTTTCTGATAAGTTGCCAAAATAAGGAAAAGATACGTATTTTATAATAATAAATATTATGTGCCAAAACCTTCGTTAAATTATTAAAATTAGAAATAAATAATATTTACTACAATCTACAAACCCAAGCAGGTAAACCAACGGATTAGGAGAAAGGTTCATATCCCGCTGTGTGGCAACAGTGGTAGCAATAATCGGGCGTGCATAAATTGGACGCTAAAGATGTAGTTAATCCTTATTGCGCTAGGTATACCTGCAAAGGATACCATAAATTGGACGCTAGTAATCCGGCTGGCCGGCCTATAATCCTTACGACAAATTTGACGGTGCCCACTGGTACAGTAATGTGTAATTAGGTTATTCAAAACAAAAAAGATCTGTCGGTATTTTAAATATTTTATTGTTAGGCTACCACTTTCGCACCTATTTTTTAATAAGAAGAAAATCCTTTCGTAGGTTGTTTGTCGTTTATCAGGAAGCAAACAGAATGCCAATGGTATGTAGTGTCCATTTTCAAGAAAGTGGATGGTAAATAACTGTAAAAAATGTCGTGCACTATCACTAAATGTACCATCCAAGAAATTTTTTCTCTATTGCATAAATAACGGATATTTGTCAAAATTAAAAACATAATATTTTTAGTATGTCGATCATTAATGAATACAAAACCCTCCTAATAGTTCGAACATTCACTTTCTTCAATATATCTATAGCATCTGCGGTAGTTTTTGGTAGTGGTGGTTGATGTTTTCGCCCGTTGTTTTACAAATTATTATAAATATAACCCACATCGCGAGCAGATACTGTACGCATTTGTTCATTATGTTTTTTTAATGCGGAATGTATGATTTTAGAAGGTCTTTCGGTTGGGTCCTCTGTCGCTTTTCTTTTTACACTGTTGCTAATTGTTTGTCCATTTAACTTTTTAATGTCTTAAGGGTGATCATGTTGCAAATCACAACGAGAAATGAGATGTTCTGCGCCCATTGTAAAAACATTTGCTTTACAAGAACGTATTGCAAATCCCCAATAAATTTCACCACTTTTTAGCACTTTGTCTTTGGTAAATTTGGCACACTCCACAATCAGCACTTCTTTTCCACGTTCGCTGATAACTTTAGAAATGTCCATATTCGTGAAAAACACAACTTACAACAAACAACTAACTTTGGCTAAGTGTAAGAGGAAATAAAATTTATTTGCAAATAATATCCGATAACCAGGCAATTACTTAGCAGCAATAAACTAACAATTATGTTAAACCCCACGACAGCGTCCAGTTTAAGGGCAGGATTAAAATGTGCCAGGTACCTAGCGTCCAATTCATGTCCGCCCCAATAATCCATCTTTTACTTAGCATATTTGGTTGCATACTTTACAGAAAAACAAAACGCAAGCCCTCTGGTGGTAGAGCTTTGCGTAACCGTGGGTCCTACCACCAAGCCAATTTCAAACGTCATTTTTTTGTCTAAAAAGAATACAAAATTATCCAAAAAATTCAATATCAGAGGAAAGACTAAATAATATGGCTATTTTATATAAAGAGTGATTTCTTAAAATTATCGATTGTAACGAAATAATTAACAAGTTTTGCAAAACGGAAAGCAAGAAAAAAATTTATTTAAATATTTTCACATTTTAATTACAACAATAAAACATTAATAGTACATAATATTTTTTATTTATTTAAAAAATTGATTTACATGTATTTTTATTTTCCCTGTCTCTCTCATTTTTTGAAGGGGCCCAATGTTTTCTTCTACACCTGGGGCCTCAACCGACCTTAATCCGCTTCTGTACATAAGCTAGACCAGCTTTAGTTTAGGGCCACTTATTTGGAACAGCCTCACAAATTTACTTACTTACTGTTAAATTACGCTATCAAATTTTTAATAAAGAATGGTAAAAATATTTAGGTAACTCTCCAAAATATTAATTTCTATTGAAGCTACAATCTTGAATTATGCTTTACAAAAAAGTTTAGCTTGGAGTCTCGTTAGTCTTAAATCCGGCCCCGACACCAGTTGAGCACAATTAAGTGTGTCAGTTCAAAATATTCAATAAAAAATTTATTAATTGAATAGAAATGTGGTCACATTTTATGAGCACCTAATAGATCTTCCAAACTGTATTGTTGTATTTATAAGAAAATAAACATTTTATAATATAATAATAAGTAGTTTTTATTTAGTTTTAATACAAAAATAAACTCAGTGACCTACTTGAAAACAGTAACTTTAACTAAAACTACTGAATTTGATATAAGAGAAAAAAAAATTCTATACTTAACATACGAAAAATAAATTCGTTCATCATAGGAATCATATACACTGATTTTCCCTGCAGATTATTGTCACAGTTTATTGCACTGCTGACTAGATCTGATCTCTTTTAATCTTCTATATTTACTTTTACACAACATTTACCTATAAGGGTATTTATTTCCATTACTATAAGGCACCTAGCCAGCTTCATCACCTAATAAGGCGTTTGTTAATATGTTCAAGTTCAAACATAATGCAACCCATATTGCTGAAACACTTAATAATTAAAGAAAAATAGTTTCTTACACTTTGAAACATAAATATTGCAAAAAATAAACTCTTCATCTTTAAACACTTAAAATTAATTCTACACTTAAACCGGAATAGTAACTTCTGGATTATAAGACAGAGAACTCTTATCCATGAGTGTATTTCCAATTCCACCAACTAAGTCCTTGTAAACGAGCGGATTCAAATTCTTGCCTAGCTGATAGAGCACAAAATAGTCTCCAAAGCTAAGTCGCTTAATAATGACTTCAGCATTAACCCTCGACATGTAGCGAGCTTGGGCCATTAACAAATACACGCGGAATCGAGGGAAGAATAGTATCATAGCTCGATACATAAGAGCAAATGCCGAGAGTATAGCCAAAAAGTAGAACCAGAACCAGAGAAATATGAACAATTTTTCATTTACGACGTTCAGGGGAAGTACACAGAGAGCATCGCGGCTTTCTGTGCTCCCTGAGGGTCCGTATTTGTAGTAAGTGCATTTGGTCAGCTTTGGAAAAACTCTAGTCATTGGATTGACATTGTTGAATGTTGCCAGTGCTATTCCGTATCCAGAAAATTGATCACAAAGGAACCAGTCCATTAATAGTATCTGAGTAATCTGCAAAGTTATGGTTGTTAAAATATTCCAATAAAATGTTTTATAAAACGGGAACAAAGGTAAATCTGCTTTATTTGTCGTTTTACCCCTAACAAAAAATATCATTAGGACAGACGCCATTTTTCTTGAGGTCATCAATTTTTCTTTGCTTGCATACTACGAGGTCTGATCAAAATGTATCCAGAATGGCTTTATATGAAAACACATTACAAGATTTATGAAATTAATATTTAATTGCCTTCAAAGTAATCCCTTTCCGAAGCCACACACTTAATCCAGCATTGCTGCTATTCCTCGAAACATTTTTTAAAATCTTCTTCTGAAATAGCGAGCAGCTGCTTCGTCGTGTTCTGCTGTATCTCTTCAATGTTTTCAAATCTTTTTCCTTTCAAATGGAATTTGATTTTCGGGAACGTAAAACAGTCGCTGGGAGCAAGGTCTGGCGAATAGGATGGCTGACGGACCTGTGGAATACGGTGCAAGAAACTGCTGCACAAGTGGCGATACGTGGGCAGGGGCATTGTCATGGAGTCCGGCCTTTTGCAGTAATACTCCTTGTTGATTGTCTGACCCGATGGAACGCATTCATGATGCACAATACCTGGGTAAGCGAAAAAAACAGTCAGCATAACATTGCTCCGGCTTTGTCGTGTTTTTTTAGGTCTGGGAGACTTTGGGGTCTTCCACTGTGAAGACTGGGCCTTAGTTGCGGCATCATACCCATAAACATACGTTTCGTCGCCAGTTACGATTGTTTTTACAAAGTTTCCGTCGTTTTTGACGCACTCAAGCAACTCAGTAGCAGCTGAAACACGAGCCTGTTTTTGCTCAACTGTGAGGAGTTTTGGTACAAATTTGGCTGAGACGCGTCTCATACCCAAATGTTCCTAAGAATTGATTGAACTGAACCGAAACTAATCTATAGGTCTGAAGATAACTCATGAATACTGATTCAGTGATTATCCCGCACAGCTGTGCGCACAGCTTCAATATTTTTTTCACTTTTGCTGGTTGTAGGTCTTCCAGAACGCTGATCACTCTTCAGCACTTTTACGACCATTTTCAAAGAGTTTATACCACTCATAAACTTGCTCATGGCTCATACAATCTTTCCCACAGACTTTCTGTAACTTTAAATATGTATTTTTGCAAGTGCCTCCAAGTTTTTGACAAAATCTGATACAAATTCGTTGATCCCCTTTTTCAGACATGATAAATGCGCAAAACAGTTACACATATGTCACCAAAAAACATTACTGTGAAACAACCGACTGAGCAAGGCCAATGTGATTCACAGAACATGTGTACCTAATAGATGCCAAGGTCACTTTCTGCAAAACCACATTCCTCAGTGTTCAGTCATTGCAAACTTATGCAACCATTCTGCATACATTTTGATCAGACCTCGTATACTTTTTAAATTACAGATTTTTATTTGGTTCTGTCGAGACGGCCGTTGGCTAGAGGTTAGCGCGTCAGGGGCACGTTAAGCTGTAGGTCCTCTATGTCTGTGACACTTTAAAACGCGCAACACAGGCATAGGAGAGAAGATCGATACGTCTCATAAGAGGTAAAGCACTCGAAAAAGATTTGTTTCTCATACATATGTGAAAAAGTCCTGTATCACCAAAGCTTGTAATTGTTTCTTGGAGTTTAACATAACTTTCAGGAATAATTTCTAAAAAAATAGATTTACATATCTTAACATTACGGTATAAGGGCGGGGTTGGCTCAGTGGTGAGAGAATCAAGCTTTGGTCATAATAGTTCAAACTCTTCCCGGTTCGAATCTCCCCAGGGACGGAAATTTTTCTAATTCCCTGAGCGGTCGGTACTGGGTCCCAGTCTCCATTTGCCATTGGGAATCAAAGGCGGGCCCTGTTGTTCATAGCACAAACTAGCTTAGCTTTGCCTCACACCGCCTCTACACTGTGCAAGCGGTACAAACGAGGATCGTGATAATGATGATGATGAACATTACTACATCATTAGTTTATCTGCTTACTGTGATTTTGAAACTCCTAACAAAAAGTAAAACAAACATTGTTGTGTAAATCCCTTAATCCATTACCTATTATTCTGAAAAATATTAAATTTTATTTTGTCCACCTTGGCTTTCGAAGACGGACGCACCGATTCGTATGGCACCTGGGTACGTTGCGCTATCTGTTTACGAGGCATGTATAAAATCGGACCGACGCCGTTGCCATAGCGATCGTTCGACAAGAATTCTAGTGTAACCCTGCAATGTAAACAGTCGGTTGAGGTTATGTCGTCCGAAACAGTTAAATGGGTCCAAACACCTCATACAACCCGGAAGGCCGCATCTAGCGCCCCCAAGCTCATCTCGCCAGGTGACGTGATTCCGAAGTTCAGCCGTTAGTAGAAGATCCATTCGAGGGCTCTGGCGGCAGACCGCGTAACGTGATCGGCATGATTGGCGCTATAGTGCTTCCACAAACAACAACAAAAATACTGCCTCTCCCTTTCTGTTACATTGCTTATATGCGTAATTTAACTGCGCCCCAAACTATTTCGCGTATCCATGAGTTACCGAAACAGAAGATGAAGTTCCCTACGTAAAAGTAAGAAGCGGATATGCTCGTTTACCTGTTTACAACCGGTCTAACAGCGAAACCAACTTATTAGATTTTAGGAAGACATAGAATCTGAATGGTTACTGCGTATCCATATTCAATACCTTCCTAAAATCCCTTATCGCTCAATAATCTGATTTCGCTGTTAGACTGGTTATAAATAGGTAAACGACCGTATCCGCATCTTCGTTTTACTTAGAGAACTTCATCTTCTGTTTCGGTAACTTGTGGATAGGCGAAATAATTGGGGCGCGTTTATAATTCGCATATAAATAATGTGACAGAAAGGGAGAGATAGTATGTTTGTTGTCCTATTCTATTTAATCCTGTAACCGCTATTAAGTGTGAAACCACTATACCAAATAGTATGCGCGACGCTCTTTCCAACAGCACAGGCCACATTTATTTACCTCGTCTCGTTTGGAAAACATAAAATAAAAATTACGATTTTTCAAAAAAAAGTACTATGATCATGAACGCTATTCGGACTGGTATAAAGGAAAACCACCGTAGGTTCATTCCCCACAAGGGGAACCGGAACCGGAACCCTCAGCCCCTCTTCAGCCAGTAATGAGAATATAAGGGTGGAAAAGGCCCGGAAAATTGGATAATAGGATTTCGTGGATGATACTGTCCCAGCATTTAATTGTATGACCCAGGAAAACCACGAAAAACCTGAGTAAGGACAAACGGCCTGGGGGTTTGAACCCAAGACCTCCCGAATGAAAGATAAACGCTCTACCGCTGAGCCACCTTCCTAGGTGCATTTCGAACCCAAAGCGGTCGCCAACAGAAACGAAGCAAAATATCCAGATGCCGTTTTCACGGACTAGCCCACGACGCGTGCCGCTACCGTCCCCTCGTCTCAAAATGGATTGCCGAGTATTGAACGCCGCCGTTTCCCGACCCCGGAGTTTCTATGTTTTTCGTCCTAAAGACGATCGTTTTCTACCATACCGCCCATGTAAACAATTCTAGACCAAGGAAAGCCCTACCGAACGGCGCAAATCACTGACAGCTACATCAATTGACAACCCGACAACGCGTCTCCAAAAAACGGTCAACACCGACACTTTTTTTGCTAAAAATTTTCCCCGGACCGTTTATCAAGTCGACCAGTGCGCCCACTCTCATCCACGGCCGCTGTTTGCAATCGGGCGATCCGAACTGGACGCGCTTTCACCAGGTCGCGGTCAGGCACGTCCCTCTACTGCTCCCCGAGTTTAAGCCTGTTCAGTTGAAAAGCGAAAATACGAGGGTTGCCTTTTATATTTCTGGATTGGGCAACCCTAGTGCTGCCATTTGGCAACTGACGTCTCTATCGTAATTTGACATTTTTGACGGTATACGTACTCAGAACGTTTTGACGTACGAGCGATATTTGTGTTGTTTACAATAACTAGAAAAATTCATATCGGCCAAAAAAATGGAATTAAATCGTGAACATTTTCGTGCGATTATTTTTTACAACTTTCGACGTGGATTAACTCAACAACAGTGCATCGATGAACTTAATTCGATTTTTGGCGATGAAGCACCATCAAGGACCAGTGTTCATCGATGGTTTACCGAATTCAATCGTGGCCGTAGTTCGCTCAACGACGAATTTCCTGGAGGTAGTCCAAAATCGGTTGTTATCCCGAAAAACATTGATGCGGTGCGTGAACTGATACTGCAAGATCGTCATGTGACTTATCGTGAGATTGAGGTATCCTTGGACATTAGTGGGACCAGCATACATTCAATATTGCATGAACATTTGGCCGTAAAAAAGATTTGTTCGCGTTAGATCCCACATACTTGACAATCGCTCAAAAACAAGTTCGTGTAAATTGGTCGCAAGAAATGCTCAAAAAATTTGATCGCGGTGCTTCAAAACATGTGTATGACTTCGTGACAGGTGACAAATCGTGGATCTACCCATATGTGCCTGAAAGTAAACAGCAGTCGACTGTATGGGTCTTCCAAGGCGAGCCAAACCCAACATGTCATTCGTGCTCGAAGCAAATGGTCGCCTGTTTTTTCGGAAAAACTGGACATGTCTCAACCGTACCATTGGTGCAACGTAGATCGGTCAATTCTGAATGGTACACAACCATTTGTTTGCCACAAGTCTTCGGAGAAATAAGGAAAACCAACCGCCGAAGACGCATCATTCTCCACCACGACAATGAGAGCTCTCACACGTCGTGACTTTTTGAGCACTCAAAACGTCGATTTGATGAGTCATCCGCCATATAGTCCTGATTTGGCACCCAATGACTTCTTTTTATTCCCGAACAACAATAAATTGCGAGGTCAACGTTTTTCGACACCTAAAGTTTTGGAAGTACCTCAATCGGAGTGGAAAAAGTGCTTCGAAAATTGGTTCACACGCATGCAAAAGTGTATTAAACTTCATGGAGAATATTTTGAAAAACAATAGAGCCATATTCGATGATAAATATTTGTTCTTGTTCTCTAATCCCGAAATATAAAAGGCAAACCTCGTAATCGGACTACAGGAATAAATAGAATAGGACAACAAACATACTGTCTCTCCCTTTCTGTTACATTACTTATATGCGAATTTTAACTATGCCCCAAACTATTTCGCGTATCCATGAGTTACCGAAACAGAAGATGAAGTTCCCTACGTAAAAATAAGAAGCGGATATGCTCGTTTACCTGCTTACAACCGGTCTAACAGCGAAACCAGATTACTAGATTTTACGAAGGTATAGAATCTGGATGGTAATTGCGTATAGCCATAATTTTCAATTGTGTATACATCTTCAAAATTACGGCTGTACGTAATAACCATCCATATTGAATCCCTTCATACAAGCCCCTATCGCTCAATAATTTGATTTCGTTGTTAGACCGGTTGTAAACAGGTAAACGAGCGTATCCGCATCTTCCTTTTACTTAGGGAACTTTATCTTCTGTATCGGTTACGCGTAAACAGGCGAAATAGTTGGGGCTTATTTAAAATTCGCATATACGTAATGTGACAGAAAGGCAGAGATAGGGAGAGTAGCTCGCTATTAACTGTGGAACCACTATACCAAGTAGTATGCGCGACGCTCTTTCCAATAGCACAAGCCACATTTATTTACCTCATCTCGTTTGGAAAATATAAGCGTCTGAAAAATTTAGATTTTTCAAAAAAAAAAGCACTATGATCATGTACGCTTTTTGGACTGGAAAAAAGGAAAATCACCGTAGGTTCATTCCCGTAAGGGGGCGGGACACTGTAGGGGTATAGCGCTCAGCCCCTCTTCAGCCAGTAATGGGAATTAAAGGATGGGAAAGACCAGGACAATTATACTGTCCCAGCATTTACCTATACGACCCAGAAAAACCATGAAAAACTTGAGTCAGGATAGACGGTCTAGAGGTTGGAACCCAAGACTTCCCGAATAAACGGTAAACGCTCTACCGCTGAGCCACCTTCCTTGATGGAAGCAAAATATCCGGATGCCGTTTTCACAGACCGGCCCACGACACGTGCCGCTACCGTCCTCTCGCCTCAAAATGGATTGCGGAGTATTGAACGCCGCCGTCTCTCGACCCCGGAGTTTCGATGTTTTTCGTCCTAAAGATTATAGTTTCCGACAATACCGCCCATGAAAAAAATTCTAGACCAAGGAAAGCCCTACCAAACCGCTCAAATCGCAAACAGCTACATCAATTGAAAACCCGACAACGGTTCTCCAAAAACGGTTAATATCGACACACTTTTTTGCTAAAAATTTTCCCCAAGAAATCATTCGCGATGACCATTGGCTACTACGTAAAAAAATTCGTCTCGATTGGTCGAACCATGTCGAAGTTATTAGCCCTCAAAGGCGACGAGTGCGCCCACTCGCATCCACGGCCGCCGTTTGCAATCAGGCGACCCGATCTGGACGCGCTTTCACCAGGTCGCGACAGGCACTTCCTTCTACTCCTCCCCGAGTTTGAGCCTGTTCAGTTGAAAAGGGAAAATATAGCCTTAGGAGAAAAAATTCATTTTAGAAAAAATGTTTTCGT
This sequence comes from Limonius californicus, assembly GCA_014611495.1. Lineage (NCBI taxonomy): Eukaryota > Metazoa > Arthropoda > Insecta > Coleoptera > Elateridae > Limonius > Limonius californicus. The sequence continues at coordinate 10,644 of JABXWE010034630.1, forward strand.
GTAGCCGGGATTCAAAAGGTGTTGGAAGGGGGGGATGGGGTTGCACCTATATACCGGTATGCCCAGTCCTGTTCCCCTAACCCACCTATGGACAGAGCTATCTCTGAAGAATTAGAAAAGTTTGGAGACCGCTGACCACAGTCCGGAGACCCCAACAGCTTAAGAAGCAAAAGCGCCGAAAAGATGGCGCCTCACTACACCGTTCCCCCGATTCAGCTTTTGCGTGTCGAGAAAACCCTAAACGGCCCCTAGCGCCACCCCCACTTACATTTTAGGAATATTTACAACAACCCAATTTTCAAATTTCGATTTTTTTACTATTTTATGGCCCTTCCTTGACCCTGTTGTGACATTGCAACCGGACGAACTCATATAAGCGACAAAAGGTCCTAAAGATGGGCGGGGTGTCAATTTTACATAAAAATTTTAGAAAATTGTGTAAATCACCAATAAAAACGGCAAGATTTTATTAACTTTAAGCTTTAGATATTCGATACCTTACATACATCAAATGGAAGCTAATTTTTAATGTAATTGGTAAACATGAAACAATAAGCAAGGTGTTGCATTCAGTATAGGATTGGTCATGTATTTTAAAAATCGAACTTAACAACAATAAGCTTTTCCGCCAAATTAGATTACCTAAACAGGTAACAATCTTAACAAAAATTTTAAACGAATATTGAATAATGCTTAAACAATAAGATTTAGAAACCTAGAACCGCATATTATTTAAATGTTCTATTAATATCAAATTTAAAAACCTAATATTATACTACGTGTTGTATTTAAAAAATTAAGTTTAGTTTGCCCTGGCTCAATCAACCATCAAGGTAAATATTAGTTATACAGTCAGATCACATAATCCAATATTAATTTGAAAATTGTAACAATGGCCTTTAAATACCCTGCACACAATATACCGAAATTTAGAGAGCCAGAAGCTCCGAGGCCAAAGTCGAAAATAACTAGAATCGTACCAGAAATTTTGATTTAATTAAGAAATTATAAAATTAATTTCCAATTAAATATAAAAACAATAACTGACCCTTCTAAAATAACATATCAATAACTCATCAAAATTATATATTTTGTTATGTTTAGGTACTGTATATAAACTAAAGAAGACTTTGTAAAATGAAATTGAAATAGCAAAGAAGCTTGGTTGTTGCAGTGTTAATCTAGACAGTTTTAATCCCAGGGGCTACTAAGTCAATTTCATTTAATCATAACTAAAAATAAACAAAAATAGTTAAATAATACAGGATTGTTGAAAATACTCTCCGATTTAATAATATACAAAGTTTGTTAGGGGTAAAACTAAAAATAAAGTCACACAACCTAGGACTCTTTGTATAAATCAAACAAACAACATTCTATAACTCACTTAATAATTTACTTACCACATTTAAAAAATTTAATATTTCGCAAATCACAAATCGCAAGCAGTACAAATTATGGGAATATTTTCCGGCCAACATGTAGCTAATCAATCTTTCTTTATTGTCTTTATTCCAATTACTTGAAATTAAAGGCCCACCTGCAACAACAATAATTAAACACAACATTTTGTGATAGAATAATTGTAAAGGGTTAATTTTTATAAAATGTATTAAAATCTCTACAAACCAAAATCTTTCACAAGCAATCGCAATCGCCCTCCTTCCCATGTCTTCCATAAGTACCGAGGAATATAAAACACCAATGCTTGGAAACAAAATACAATGCACACCCATTGGTAATACTTCTGCGAAATAATTTCGTCTGAATGCGATGGTTTCATCACGGCTGCCACTGGGTTTCCCAAACCAGGCAAAACATCCTCTGTTGAACAAAATATATCCCTCCTGATTAAACCCCAACCACTTAATCATAACCTTTCGAATTAACTTACCGGAAAGAGTCTTCTTGTAAGTGAAGGTTCCATATATCCAGCAATAAGTATCGATAACGTTTTTACGGTCATCCACTACATCACAGCTGATTGGGTCTCCGAAATACTGTTTCGAGGTAACCAAAATGGAAAATACAATCAGCATTATCACCGTAAATCTGTAGTGCAATTTGAAGACATTGTTGTCTGTGTGGATATTTTCTAACTTTATTAGGGATTTGAAGGAGTTCAAAAAGTCGAGCATGATTTGCATCCACCTCGGAAATTAAAGCAACAAAACGGATTTTTACATGTGCGAAACGGGCTTCGTTATAACCACCAAAAAATAACGTCAAATACAAAACCACAAAGCGCCAGAAGTTCATCGACAAAAACGGATATTTCAAATCCGCCAGATAAAGCTTGCATGCGCGGAAACCGGTGTTGCCATAAAGGTGTGTTTACGGATGCCAGTAATAAACATAAATGAATTAAATTTGTAATGGTTTCAGTCATTCTAGGTTCAGATATAAATACCTGCGATGCTTTAAAAATGATTACGCTGTACTAAGTAACAGAATTTACTTCCAAATTTAAAATGTGTTACTATGTTTTTGTTGTTTACGGATCGGAATTATTTCATGGTAAAAACTGCTTTATGTGATAACAGTAACGAAAAGAGAACAGGCGCGATATTTAAATAATGCGCTCTTTCAGCAACAACGTGCACTTTACAATTTTAAAGATACCAATTAAACCATTTAAAATTGGGATATATTTGATTACGACATTACCGAGTTTTTGTAACTAGTAGCTTTAAATACTGTAATTTTATTATAATTTAAAAATGTTGGTTGTTTAAATTGCAATAACAGGCTATTCAAGGCTGCTAACTACGGAAACTCGAATATGAAATGAAATAAATAAGTGGTGCAATTTTTCCTATTAAGGCGAGATTACACGATGCCAGTAACTAGTAGGAGTTGGTAAAATCCAATACTAAAATCAATCATTTTGCAGATTGGTAGAATTCACGCAACATTCCATTAACTCGGCCAAGTATCTAAAACCGAGTACTAATCGTAAGGGAATTAAAGATAGGCACCTCGATGGGGTAGTGCAATCAAGCGCTGTCAGTCGAGGTCACAGTGAAATGCGGTTCAATCGGCCGAGGGGTGAAACCCCAACCGTATTTCGCTTAGTTAAGATTAGGGTGCATGTTGCATGAATGGTTAGTATGTAAAGGACGCCCGCACCCCTATAAAGTAATGCGAAAGCGATTCCGGCAGGGGGGGGGCAGTGTGAATGTTTTAGAAAAAGGGAAATGGGGATTCCACATATAACTGAACATAAGCTTAATTAATGCAATAAATGTTATCAAAACATTCTTATCTGTGGTAGTGCAAGACATTCTCGCCAGGCAAACGACAGTTACGCCCAGGTTTCATGTAACCAATGCTGGCAGTAGTGAAGTCAATTAATACTAAATAGCGCGTTATGTTTTGTACATAACATACTTAAGTCGAGTCATAAGTATATTTTATCAATACTATGTATAGCATTGCATATGCTGAATTAGTACTAAATTACAAAGAAAAAATGTTTTCCTGTGTTTAAGGCTCGATCACACAGTACCAATAACTCATACCTATGTGAAGTGAGCAGCTAAAGATAGCAACCGTTTCGCCGAAAATTCCCGAACCATAAAGGCACTAAAAAAGTAGATTGCGGTAAAATGAATGCTCTCACGGGTATAAATGAAAACACATCCTGTAACCTGTGGTATATCCCTTGTCAAGATATTAACTGTAATAATATTATACGTAATTAAAAATAATTCCTAGTCTTGTACGCGTGAATTATTAATAATTGCAAAACTGTGCCAGCTTACTATTTAGCTAAAAAATTATGTAAATCCATGAACTATCTTCTGCCACTTTCAAATTTACGTGCAAAGCCTTCATTGGGGTTGTAATTTCCAGTGGCGGCTCGTGAGTTAAGAAAGAGGGTGGGCACAAGAAAAAACTTACCTATTTTTTGTACATAAAATCCATTCTCCTATTTTTCATGCTGGAAAATACGTCTATGACTTTGTTGTCAAAATCCGGGATAGACTGGACGAACTTCTTTTCTATTGATAGGACCGCCAATGCGTTCAGTCGATCTTTTTGCACACAATTAACTTCCATCACTGAAAAAACGTCACTTTCGTCTTTGAATTCAAACGCG
>JABXWE010034633.1:0-18606 GCA_014611495.1 Limonius californicus
ATATATATATATATATATATACACTGCTCAACAAAATTAGGGGAACACTTCTTTAGCAGTGTATAATTATTCAAATTAAAGACTGACGCAAGTATCAACTTTAGTATATTGTTCTTTCAGCATTACTTAACAAGATACAAACATCAAATATGTTCTAATTAAACGATTTTCTTGAATAACACCAAACTATTGAGAAGACTACCAAAATCGAAATGTGTTTTATCACTTAAAATGTAATGGAAATTTTATTAACGCCTGAATACCAAACTTTAGTAGCGCGTGTGCCCTCCGTTAGCTGGAATAACAGCCTGGCAACGTCGAGGCATGCTGCGAGTAAGACGTCTTAACATGTCTTGTGGTAGATTTCGCCATTCTACCCTAAGGGCCTCAGGCAACTCCTGAAGAGTCTGAGATGCAGCAGGACGCTTCCTAATGCGCCTGTCGAGTAAATCCCAAACGTGTTTGATGGCATTTAAGTCTGGACTCATGGCTGGCCACCCCATCACTTGGATTTCGTGTTCCTGGAGAACGTTTGTTGTTAAATTAGCGGTATGAACTCTACAATTATCCTGCTGTAGGATGAAGCTATCGCCGAAATTAACCGCAAATGGCACAACATGCTCTTGAAGAATCGTCTCAACATAAATTTGTGCGTTGAGACGTTGGGGAACGACAACCAAGTCTGTGGGATCGTCTATACTAATGCCACTCCACACCACACCGATCCCGCTCCGAATCAGTCCAGTTCCTGTATACACGCGGTAGTGTATCGCTCTCCAGGACGTCTGTACACTCGTGTACGACCATCGCAACGAGTTAGACAAAACCGCGACTCGTCTGTAAAACCTCCAATGTCGAAGTTGCCATTGCATATGTTCGCAGGCAAAGCTTGGACGGTTAACTTTGTGAGGAGCTCGCACAGGCCTGCGAGAAGTCATATTGACTTCTTTAAGTCGTCTTCTAACCGTTTGATCGGAAATTGTCACCAGGTGGCATTTCGGAGTAGATTTTGTAGCTCACAAGCAGTAGCAGTTCGTCGGCGAAGAGAAGAATTAATAATATACCGGTCGTTCCGAGGGGTAGTTTTTCTTTCACGGCCTTGTCCAATTCTCCTGGAATATCTACCCGTTTCTTGGTACATATGCCAAGCTCTGCAGATAACAAATGGAGTCGATTGAGCTGGTTTGCTACATATCGCATAGATCGACCATCTTCAACCAAAGCAACAGCCTTCGCGATCAATTTCACTTAAATAACACATTTTGGACTCAGAAGCATTGAAAAAGTCAAAACTGACGGTTTTACTATGTCCAATGACTAATTTGATCAGTTTCAGATGTTTGCTTTGTGGTCAAAAACCACTTTGTTTTGAGACTATCTTTACATTTTGGCGTCTACGATGAAAATGAGCAAACGAATCACCATAATTCTTTTTGCACTTTGTCAATAAAGGTCTAGAGAATAATATAACAAGAAAAATCCTACTTCCATCATTTGCTGGAAATCTTATAGACGCTCAAAAAAGTGTTCTCCTAATTTTGTTGAGCAGTGTATATAAGTACAAGTAGGTTCTATATAAGTGAAAGTACCTAAATAGCTAAGCAAATAGCTGATGCCAAAAGAACTACGAACATTTCGAAATTTGTTCAAAATGTTTCTCATAACCTGCTCCAAAGATTTTGTCCTTTACTCATTCTTACAACCGGTCGCTGATGCCTTCTATGTTCTATTCCTTTTTATACGAACGTAAGGCATTAAATAAGTGTCCTTTACATTCAAAGTTTCTAGATATGTACTATTAAAAAAACATTTTTCACGTGAATCGCGAAAAGTGTTTGATTTTGCTTGCATTGCTACAGTATTTCTATTATTTGGTATTTTTAAAAATCTCTCCCTCTTTTGCCCCATCTCAAAATGTTTGAATTGTTACGACTATCCAATTTTCGAAAGATTCGGTCGCTTTACGATTTTACGTTCCTGACCCCCAGGGACATTTCCACCGGAGCAACTTCAAATAGTGCGAAACATTCTCGAGGAGGAATACGAGAAAACTTGAGACGAAGCAACACCCGACGGTACAGCTTTCCATTCGGGTGCTACTGAAATTTGACGGTTTTAAATGCCAAATGAGCATTTTTAACCTCCCCCAATGGGTTAATTGCGCGTCCCGGAAGGGTTTCAAAAAACTGTTGAAGGCGCCCATACGATTCGGCACCATTAACGTACACGCGTTTCTAGGAAATATGAATAAAATTGCTTGACATAACATTTTACTTCCTGTCCATGGTAACTTCTTTGTATTAATCAAACCTTAAAAAGTATAAATATCATTTTATAGTATTCTATATAGATAAACGATGTTTAAATTACTCCCTGCTAGGTATGCCATCCACGAAAACACACCATTTCCCCTCAATTATGTTCATATATCGTCTTTGACTAATTCAACCCCTAAAACATTTTATCATAAATATTGAGAACGTGTGAAATGTTAAAACGGAAAATAGATCACCGAATTGGACTGCCGTTGGCAATTTAAACTTTTCTATTTATATTACCATGTGAAATTATAAAAGCATGTTTAAAAAATCTTTGGCATTCACCATTAATAGCTAATAGACCAAATTTTGAAAAACCCTACACCTAAAAATGTATTTCGGTAATTCAGATGCCATTTTCAGTTGTCTTTCATTGCCTACTTCACGAAGAACTTATCTCAGAGAAATTCCTTGGCCAAACTTACTTTAGATGGTCTGTTCCTACTGAAGATGGCGATTTAGTTGCCCAAATCCGTATTTAGGTGATCCAAATATTGTAAGGGGTTTTCTCAAAGCTTTGAATACTTGAACCACCGTCTCTGTTCTATCCTAGCAATAACTAATAACTTACTTACCGCAGGTAACGGTTTTTTTGTTTGTAGATGCATTTTTCCCAGTTCGATAACAGCAGGAACATTAGGTCGTACTGGATGCAGAATGGGGTTGACGTTTAAGAACAGCATACTGACATTTCGCTCAATATCTCCCAGGTAAGGAATATCCTCGCTGATATATTTTCTTGCTACTTTGTCTTCTTCAGGTATCAACGTATAATGGTAATAGTATCGGAACCAAATTGAAAAATAAGTGCTATACAGGCGCTCAAAGAATCCCAAGGAGCCCATAAATGGAAGAATTATATCTGGATGTATACCGGGGTGGGAGGGATTACCTACTGCGTCATGTCCATGAATTAATGAACCCAACGATGTTATTCCAATCATAGGACAACTAAATCGTGCACTGAGAGCATACATTGTTGGATGCAGAAACTCCACTAAGAGAACATCGAAAGTCTTACTTCTATCTTTTATGAGTTCTTGTACAGCTGGATGCTTCAGCTCCGCTTGCACAATGTCCCCAAACAGTCTATAAATTGATGCAATAATTGTGCTCATTGAATTGTCCTTGTTCATTGACTCTTGAAGGTTGCTTTTTCTTAAAATTTCATAAGTAAATGACAAATCTATTTCGGTTAAGTTGACAAGTTTCGGATCTTTTAAGGGATTTGGTGTTAAAACTGTAACTTGATGGCCTCTTAATGAAAGTTCTTTCCATATTGGTTGGAAAACTACTTGATGACTAATTGATGGAACAATGAATACTCCGAGGATTTTGGCACAATGCACATTTTCTAAACATAAACATAAAGAGACAAATAAAACAATAGCTTTGATCATCGTTTTTCACTTTTCAATTCACGGATATAACTAACGATATTTGGAACGTCTACTTCTTATATAGACAGTGCGTGATGGAAACGCAACTCATTCATTAATTGTTGACCAAAATTACCTAACAATCTAAGCGCTTAGCATGACGCATCAACTATTGTTGTCTTGAGAATGGTAAATTTTAGATGGTTGACTATACAATGGAATTGCAGTTTGAATATTTTTAGGCATATTATATTTTAGTTCCCAGAAAATTAGAAATATTAATATAAACTGACTACGACTTGTTAATACAAGTCAAATTTATTAGTAATATATTTGAAAATAGGTAAACCAAACGCTTACCAGGAGAGTAGTTCAATCAAACTACAAAGTAGTGTATCTACTCATAAAATTAAAAACACAAAAAGCTGTTGAGTTACTTTTATTTCAAAAAATTACATGTGAAAAAGTAAATCAATCATGTAAGTTTAGTACGCAGCGAAATACCTAAACATCAAAAAATTTCCTTGCTCATATTATTGCAAATATCTATTAAAGTTACTAGTATTTTATTATTTTTGTGAAGAAAAAACCGACTTTTGATACAAATCATATAATGAAATCGCGTGTGTACAAGTTAAAAGCATACATTTTCGCCAATTTGCAAAAGGTATTCGTGCTTGTATCTATTATTTACAATCGAGATAGTTAATTCTTAAGCACGTCATTACAATTTGCTCAGCAAGTGTTACGTAAATGATGTCAGAAGGTAAGAGAATCAGTTGGTATTTCAATACTGTCGACGCCATACATAAAAATGGGTAAAGATGTTTTATGTAATTAAATAAAATGACAAAATAACCATATTCTGTTATGCTAACCTTATCGTTAATGGATCGAACACCAAGTACATACAATAATCAATTAATTTGCCTGCATGAAACAATTCTATCAAGGACGTATGATCCAGACTGGTTCGATACAGAAATTTAAAGCTGGAATTATTGAATTAGGAATGTTTTGCATGTGTATAAAAATTCTCTCAATTAACTCGCATATTTTTCCATTTTACTATATTATATATATGTTTTACGGTTCTATATCTTAAAGTAAAAAATTCCCAATCCTATACCCTAAATGATATAAGTATACGCTCGATTATAAAAACACTAAAAGCAGCACAAATATATTAATTAACAAATTTAAATAATTTGTATATTAAACTACATTACGAAGCACTTTGTTTTTTATAAATAACATTCAACTATAGAAACATAACGAACTGGATTTACTGTTAATGGTTTATTATTATTGTCTTCAAAACAATACAAACCTGTTATTCCAGAGGAAATTGCACACCATACAGTCACCCTTAAAGTATGCAGGGGTTTCTGATGATGAAGTTTGGGTTTTCGTTTGTTTAGTATCGACAATTTTAGATTAGCAAGAAAAAGCTACAACAATTACACCAAGAAAAGCTAAATCTTAATACTATAGAGGCCACATCTATTTTGATTGAAGATGAAACCACAACCCAATTAAAATAATAGCAGCTCACAAATTCCCTAACAAAAGACTTTTAGCAATGACATCATATCACTCTTTAACGATAAAATACCAACACTGTTCCTAGGAGACGTAAAGTGCCCTGTATGGAACTGTACAATAATCAATCCAAATAAAAATCATCTATCTGATATTACTAGTGCAAAGGGCATACTAGTAACCACACCACAGGAACCCACGCATTACCCTAGACAAGAAACTTAGATTGCCTGATATACTAGATATCGTACTAATTAAATATTTTATCAAGCTAATCCAACAAGAAGTACTCCCAGAATTAGACTCGCATCATCTACCAATAATTGTGTCCTTCCTAAAAGATCTGCAATAAACCCTCACCACCAATATTAATTCAAGGAAGAATTATTTGGGAGAACTTCAAAATTAGCTTAGATACAACATACACTTGTCCAAATCGCACTACCCAAAGAACAGACACAGACGACGCAATTAAAAATCTTAATAAAAGTATAGTTAAATCAGTACATGATTAAACAACAATAAACACAAAAAAAGGCACCCACAACTCCCCCCTCAAAGTAGCAGGACGAATGAAGAATATGGCACCGTACTAGGGAGCAAGGCTATAAACAATACAATATTCTAGCACGCAAAGTTAAATACGAACTAGGTGAATATATAATTAACAAATACAGGAACTACATAGGGAAATGCAAAGGAAATGACCCGAATATGTGGTGGGCAATGAAACGCATTCTCAAGCAACTGCAACTAATCTCAATTTTAATGGTTGCTGATTGCACGTGTAGTACTGATAAAGAGAAATGTAATCTACTGGCAAAACATCTTGAAGAAGTATTTCGCTGACCCGATAATGCAAATAAAGAAGGACACACCAGAATAAAGGAATATGTAAGGTTACTCTGTCCAGCTACATCAGATACAATTGAGCTCACTTCACCGCGAGAACTAGCGATATATGTACGTTAAATATTTGAAAACCAAGGAAGCACGGGGCATGATATCATTCCAAATGAAGTAATAAGAAAGTGTGTCTAAGCCTAAGCTACTATCCATTATACTGGGAACATGCAGAAATAATAATCCTTCCATAACCCAGGAAAGCCAACAGAAAAACCCTGTAGTTACAGATCAATCAGCCTTCTCCCCACAATAAGTAAACTTCTAGAAACGATCATTATAAAGAGACTCATGCAGTTTACTGAAAATAATAATGTGATACTAAGGCATCAGTTTGGTTTTAAGAAGAACCACTCGACAATACACCAACTGCATCGAATAATAAAATTGCAGTTGTAACCAATTGATGAGAAAGCAAGATGTACAGACACATACACACACACACAAAAGGACCATTTATGGATATACATCAGACATTTGATAAAGTGTGGAATGGCGGGTTACTGTATACAGCTAACTCTCGATTATCCGTGAGCAGATTATACGGTTTGCGGATTATCCGTGCCTACCTTTTTGCCGTTGCAGTATTTTTACTGAATTGTGTGCATTTTGCTTTCGTCAACAACATAAATTTTAAGTACAATACCATTATGTAATAAATGTATATACAGTACTATATTGTTAACAGTTCAATGTGAGAAACGTATTGTTATATACTGTATAGTATATAATAAAATAATTTTTTCAGTAATCAGCAAAAATCATATTATTCGTGTTTTTCAGTAATCCGTGCACGTTTATACAGCGATTAGCACGGATAATCGATAGTTTGCTACAAAATGATTATTCTGCAAACACCTATTCATCTACTAAATATAACTGCAACCTTTTTATGTAATAGTTCACTTTCAGTGCGCGTCAGCGCACAGCAGGTGTGCCTCAGGATACAGTACTTGCACCGTTACTGTATAAATTGTACTGTACATCACATACCTACTGACAATAAATGTACAGTGGCTACTTTTTCAGATGACACAGCACTATTCTCTCAGTATACAGGCATAATACAGGCTGTGCTTCAACCTCAAGAATCAGGTACAGTAACTGAAACATGGTGTATACAAATTTTTCCCACAAACACGCAAGCCTAAATTTAAACATTAAGAAGGTATGAAAACCCACCAAATATAACTATAAGCCATCAACTAATAAAATGGACACCTTCGGATGTAAGCATTAGATAAATGTTTGGGTTTGCACTTTAACTTTAAAATTAAACTGGAACCTACACATCAACAAGAAGCTGAATGAAGCCAAGATTAAAAATGCTGTTCCCACCACTAAACAGAAAATCGCTACCTAGACGAACTATTACTACCCGCCTTTTTGGAATTCTTCAGTTTCCTGCTCCCCAGATTGCAAATTGATTGTTCATTCTGCTTTATTTTTTTTAAGTTATTTTTTATGATGTTGTAGATAAATTACATCAAGAACGCTTACTCATGTGAAGAGATAATTTTGGGTTACTCTTTGAATACAGATGGTAAGTCATTCCAACATTTTATTTAATTTAAATTTTTATTTGCGTTAATAATTATCGTTAAACTATTTAGCTGATATTATTAAATGTGTAACGGTAAATTTAACAATTAATAAAACCGTTTTATTACTTCGTTTTTTACAAATTCCAAAAATGCTTGTATTTTTATACGAGCCCTAACTACTGTATGTTCGGACACTGACTTATTATACGCACATTTCCCTGTAAATTTGCAATACTTGTTTCTAGTTTAATGCAACTAAATAATTTTTAAAGATTTATATTTATAACAAATATTTTACATATGGCTTAATTTTTAATTGAATTAAAAACTCTGCAAAAATAAATAAAAATAAAAAAATCCAATGTTCATTGACCACTAAATATTCGGACATTTAATATCTCTGGAAAACTAATATGGTGTAACATCGCCGTTAGCCTTAATAACTGCTTTAATCCTATTAGCTATACTTAGAATTAATGATTCACAGTCCGCTGGAGTAAACGAGTTCCAAATTTCTAGAAGGTTGGCCCTCAAATCAGGTGAATTCCGCTGGGGATCTTATGCCATAACGTTCCAATTATGTTGAGGTCGGGACTACTAGAAGGCCAATCTAAAACCCTTATATTGTGGTTCTCAAACCTCAGTTTTGTAGTTTTTGCCATCTGGCAAGACGCACCATCCTATTGGAATGTGAAATCCTGATCAGGGTGCAATATTTCAACACTTGGTAATAAACTCTTCTCTAAAATCTCCTGGTATTTTACCGAACTGACGATACCAGTTATGAACTCCATACTTCCCACTCCTTTACCTGACATGCAACCCCAAATCGTGATTCCTTGTGGAAATTGTACAGTCCTTTTTAGACAGTCTTTATGGAATGCTTCCTTTTTTTTTAGGAATTACTCTCTTACGAGAGGCTCCAACACAAAAGTCAAATTTAAATTGGTCGCTAAAATTGACTGCTCCAAAATCCTCGACTGTCCAACGTTCCGTCTGTTTCGCCCAAGCTAAGCGCTTCTTTTCCTGGACTTCTGTTAGTAGAAGTTTTTCTTTAGCCTAGAGTTTTTATTTATTAAAGTAATCGACACATCCTTAAAATGATACCTACAGTATAAAGTTTCAAACCATATTTATGAGTCCATTTTCTGCAACATTGTCTGCCAACATTTACATTCGTTTCTTGATTCCAGCGAGCTGTAATTTCACGTAAATTGCTTCGTCGTTCATTTTTACAAATTTTAATAAGTTGTCTCTGCATTCGAGGAGTTACTTACCTCGGACGTCCAGAAGATTTGCCTCCAACGTCAATGTTTCCTGTATTTCCATATCTTTTTATTATTTCACTTAACTTTAGAGGTGTCGCCATTCCCGTGCCTTATTTTACCTTAATGTTACACAAATTCAGTCATGAACTGTGCACTTGACACTAACAGAGACAGAATATTAAAAACAAGTGACAAGCATGTGTTTGAATCACAGTAAACTGCTGCACATTTAGTTATCGGTTTAGTTTTGCACTCTATACTATTTATTTTTCTAGAGATTTTCACTTTCATAAATAATTATAATAACTGTGGAAAATCTACATTATACAAATTTACCTTTAAGAAATAGTTGGCCAAGATTAAATAAAAACAAGTATCATAAAATTATCGAAGTATTTATTTTAAATAAGCAAGTATCCGAACATATAGTAGTTAGGGCTCGTATGATGTGTTTTTAGACTATAATAATCCAGCTTGATAAATAGATATAAAACGTTTTCTGTAAAAACTAATTTAAAAAAATAAATATGAAGAGAGGGAATCGAACTCGCGAAGTTCGCTTCACAAAGCATATCCATAACCACTACGCCAGGCCGGCGGCATTCGCTCCTCTGATTTGGCAACACCAATTCTCTAAATTATTTGAGTTTTTTAAATTTATCATTTATTTTGGTATTCTAAAAATAAAAAGTAGATGTAATCTCTGTAAAATTAACGTCTCTTCTGCCTACAGCTTGTTTTTGAAGTAACTGACGAATTCCACAAACGCATGTATTTTCCCAACGGAGCATATTCAAAGTCAGCACACTGTATATATAATTATGTGTGCGATACACAACACAAACACAAAGCTTTCAAGCATATTCATTAAAATTGAACTTACCAAACAAACTATTTCCTGCTGCAGTTTTGCTATTTATGCTATGCTAAGCAAAAAGCCACTGTTAAACAGTTGTAGTTATACATAAAAGTGAATAAAAATTCATGTTTCATTTATTATAGAAACTAAAAAAGGTACAGATTTACAAAAAATATTTTTTGTTTAAAAACTAGATTAGTTTTACATATTTAATCAGAGTACAAAACATAATCAAGTTTGACATCATGCTCATGGATAGGAATTTCTTTTAAAACTTGTTCCTTAAATGCCAGAGCAATTGTAACTGCAGGTTGTGGTTGATGTTTGCGTAAATTTGTAAGAAAGGTATCGTAATAACCTTTACCATGACCCATACGAGCGCCCGTGGCTGTAAAAGCTACTCCTGGCATAATTAACAGGTCTAATCCACCTGTAATGCAAACAAATTGTAAGTTATACTTGGTTATAGTATCTTCTGAACGATATTTTTTAAACTATAATCCTCAAATAAACGGTCTCTTATAGCATGTATAGTATGAGAATCTATTAAATGGTAAGTTATAATAGAACAAAAGTTGCCTACTTAGGGGTGTACGTTAATCCTATTTTGTTGTTCCCAACATATTGATAGCTTACTGGGTAGGAGTGCTACTGTGCACTTGAACATTTTTTATGAAAAGTGTAAATATTCATATTTCTCATTTTTTTAGAGACCATACAAGTTATTTCTGTGGTTCTGGCGAAAAATTGTCTACTATATAGAAAAACAAAAAACAATTTAAATCTGAAACAACTGACTCACTTTTCAATTTACACTTGGTTGCGATGCAATACATTACAAGAAACGAGAAGTAAGTACTAACATTCACTAATGTAACAAAATAAACTTGACTTTCTAAATTATATTTGTGGTAATAACCGCTTGACAGCGATGGTTTATACTTAAAATCAGATTCTTGATGGGATATTGATCGATGTTGTCCCATGTTTCCTTAAAAACAACTCCCAACCCATTTAGTTCGGCTGGGAGATTTTTGCATGCAGTAAAATACTTATCTGTGATATCCCATAAGTGTTCTGTGAGGTTAAGATCGGTGCCACACCCCGGGCAATTTTAAGTTGCAATATTTTGATCCCCAGTATCATTTCTATAACTGTAGCACCATGTGGTCTAGTATTATTATGCATAATCACTTACGATTGCGCCTACAGGTCCCACATTATCTTCTAACATCTTGGTTATCTACCGTTCAGCATTTAAAATTCTGTTTTGCAGAATAACTAGATCTGTATGGCTGTCTAAAGAAATTCGCCACAGACCATTATGGAGCACCGCAGAAGAAATATCATTCCCAACCATTTACAGGCAGAACAATATTGTCAATTTTTTGGAAAGCCTAGGAATCTATTCAATTAGTTATTTCCAGCTGAACACCACAGTCACTAGTGCATAATACGTATAACGCAAACTTGATACGGATACCCCAAGAATAAATAACAAAAGTCTTGGTTATTTAATTACCGAAGTGTGATTGCTTCGTAACACCGCTTCCTCGCACAAACCCAAAATTGTAACTGCTTCCATTCGAGAATTAAAATTCTTCGTGGCTCCTCAGCCTAGAACCCTGACCTAGCGACTTTTATTTATTTAAAAATATACAGCAATGAAGGGATAAAAGATATCTGGTCAATCATGCAGCAGAAGCAGTAGAAAATAAGTATTTGGTGTTCCACGAAATGCTTTGAAAGGTCTGACATTGTTAAAATTTCTTAACAAAAACTGTACAAACGCTAATCAAGAATAGATTGAAAATAATAAATAATTTGTTACTCCGTTCAATCTCTAGCCTGAGGTTGTCAAAATTTGAAACTACCCTCGTTTAAAGATTATGCTTAACTTAGCGCAGTTTGTTGTATAATTTCATTAGGTGGGCCACTAACCTGTTTCCAAAGCGTTTTCTCTTTCTTCTGACAGTTTCGGTTGTTTTATGTTCCATTTTGTTACAGGAAGTTCGTCCCAATCTTGCATGGAATGCAATTTTACCATTTCCATTACCGATTTATTGTACCTGAAACCGTGCTACGAAATGAAATAAATACTCATAACTATAAACAGGAATTGCCAAACCTTGGAACGAAACAAGATTTTCCGTCTTCAAATATTTTTCGAATAATTGCTTCGGTTGAAATTTCATCGTCAGTGCTAAGATAAATAGAAATACGTTTACTGGACTGAAACTTGGGATGGTCAAACAGCTGAAATAAGTTTAATTTGCGTTGATACACATGTCTATTTTGTTTACAAATAGAAGGAGTTTACCTGCTTTAGCACATTTTCCGATTGCCTGGATTTTTCTTCGGTTGAAACTGCAAGTATTTTGTTTTGAATTTCTTTGCGTAACGAAGCTTTCGCTACTTGTATCGCCGCCGACATTGCTAAATGAATGTGCCTTCTTACAATTGCACTCTGTAACACTGACCGTTGATTACTAGGCGATAAAATATTAAGCAACGAACGTATTGCTGAATCATATAGAATATTATATTTGTTGTAAACAACAATGATTAAAATAACTGTCAAAGAGTCAATGACGTAAGATGATAAGTTCAGTTACGGCCATAGTAATAAAAACATACAAAACGAATGCTTGCGGTTTTCTAAAAGCATAAACGTTTTATTGCGTTCTTTATTGTTACATAACACATTATTTTAGACATAATTTAGTTAATTGGCAATGAAAATTAGATGTAATTTCATATAGAAATGTGAACATATAAATGTAGGTTCTATCTTTCTTAGTTAAGAAGTTATAGGGGTTTTAACATACTCTCTTGCACGCGTAATAAATTCGTATTATTTCAGCATCTCGAATCTGCAATAATTGATGACGATCATTTATTTCCACGGCACTAACAAGTTGCTTGAAGTGATCCCATAAACAAAAATCTCAAGGATTTAAGGCGGGTGGTCTAGGTGGCCATGGTATAGGACCTCCGTTACCAACCCATGTATTTGGAAAATGAGTATGCAGCCATTCGGTCACTTGTCTTCGTCGATGAGGCGGAGCCCCATCATACTGATGCCATATATCTTGCATCAGGTGGAGTGAAACGTCTTCCAAAAGATCAAAAAATGTGGTGCTCAAAAAGTTATGGTACCTCTCTGCATTTAAAGTTCCATTAAATACATTAACAAGTAGTGTTCTGATAAATAAACCACCCCAAACATTTACACTAAATCTCTGCTGGAAATTAAGCGTTCTGGTCGTTTATAGGTTGTCCAGAGACCAAACATGGTCAGTGTGGAAATTATTAATACCGTCTCTTGAGAAATGAGGTTTATCTGACCATAGAATTTGTTAGGGGCAAATCGAGCTCCCCCGACGACCCGTAATCAGACAGATGGAAAACGGCCTACAGCTTAGCTCAGAAGAGTAGAGGAAGTTCGTGAAAATCGCTTATGGGAGAAAATCTTTAGTTGTGTACAGGGTAAGTCAAAATAAGTGGGCGCCACCTTCCAAATGCAGCTGGTTGTAGGTCCTCGTGGAAGGCCGAGAAGCGAACAGCTTACGGGGATGGAACTTACCGTTATTGTGCCTCCTCCTATATATTTGGAGCTTGCAAAATTTTTACACAAACAAATACAGAGTACACAAAAATAAAAGAGGCAGTAACTTTTAAAACACATATACTGAAATTATTGGTATGGCGGTACAAAAAGAAAAGTCAGGAAATGGCATTTTTATGAGTGCACAACTATTTGAACGTCCAAATAACACAAAACTCGCCGCCGTTGTCGCACAATCAGTGGCGTAGCCACGGGGGGGGGGGGGGGTATGGGGGATATGTCCCCCCCAAGGGCTAACAACTTAAAAAATAGCTTCCACTATGAAAATGCATAAGCAGACAAAATCAGAAGTATTAGAATGTTTTAGGATCAAGCAATTTACATTATTTGCTATTGCTTGTCGAAATATAAATATCTCAAATTTGGTCATATTATTTTCTTTTAAAATCTTGCAATATGAAGTCCCCCACGTGTTTTATAACAAAATATAAAAAAACCACATGGACCTGTCTTGTCTACAAAAATAAGTACTGGCATAAGTATAACATAAACCATCCACGGATTTGTTTCAAGAATTAATAATCCATTTTCTCCCAGAAGTTTCCAAAAGCTGCATATTTGCTGAACTAAAACTCTGGTTTGAAAGGTTAAGTAGGCTTCCAGTTAAAGAACAACAAACCATAGACCTACTAGATATGTGCAGTAAAATTGCATTTCCAAACATTCATAGACTGCTAAAAATGTTCTGCACACTTCCAGTTTTAACAGCCACACCAGAACGAACGTTTGTTTGAATGTTGAATGTTTTTTGTTGAATAAAGACTAGTATTCTAAAAATATTGTTTTCATTAAGTATTATTTAATATTTGCACTTTATTCCATACAATCTATAAAAAAAACGTAAATAAACAGTTACTATAGGTACGCGTTGAAAGCTAACCCCGCGGGTTTTCTAGGGCCAACTCTGGCTACGCCACTGCGCACAATATTTATGATATTTTAATTAATCTGTGTGGCCAATGATGTAGAGTATACAGGAAAAATATAGTATTAATATCTTTTACAATCAACAATAAATAAATAGCGATTGAAGATCGCTTTTAGGTTGCATAAAACAAACAATGTGTATACAAATTTTTCCCACAAACACGAAAGTCTAAATTTAAACATTACGAAGGTATGAAAACTCACCAAATATAACTATAAGCCATCAACCTATGAAATGGACACCTTCAGATGTAAGCATTAAATAAATGTTTGGGTTTGCACAAAATTAAACTGGAACTTACACATCAACAAGAAGCTGAATAAAGCCAAGATTAAAAATGCTGTTTCCACTACTATTACTATCCGCCTTTTTGGAATTCTTCAGTTTCCTGCTCCCCAAGCTGAAAAACGCACCCAAAACGAGGTGTACGCAAAAGGGATGTTAATTTTCCAGAGATTACATTTATTTTGTTATTTTTATAATACTAAAATAAATGATAAATTTAGAAAACTTGAAAAACATGTGTATATGTAGTATAGTAATACCCGCTACGCTACGCGATTGCAGCTTGGTGCAGTAGCAAAGGAATCGATTTGCAATATAATCTTCGGAAGTTTGATTCTTCATTCTGCTTTATTTTTTTTAACTATTTTTTGTTGATAATGTTATACTTTCGTAAATCCAGTTGTGTTAATCTCTATCTCTATATATACAACATTATTGAATGTTGTAAATAAATTACACCAAGAACGCTTACTCAAGTGAAGAAATAATTTTGTGTTACTCTTTGAATACAGATGGTAAGTCATTCCAACATTTTATTTAATTTAAATTTTTATTTGAGTTAGAAATTAGCGTTAAACTATTTAGCTGTTATTATTAAATGTGTAACGGTAAATTTAACAATTAAATAGAACCGTTTTATTAGTTCGTTTTTTACAAATTCCAAAAATGCACGTATTTTTGTATGATGTGTTTTTACAGTATAATAATCCAGCTTGATTTATAGATACAAAATGTTTCTGGTAAAAAACTAATTTAAAAAAATTAATCTGAAGAGAGGGATTCGAACTCACAAAGTTCGATTCACAAAGCATATCCATAACCACTACGCCACGCCGGCGGCATTCGCTCCTCGAATTTGGTAGCACCCATTCTCTAAATTATTTGAGTTTTTGAATATATCTTTTATTTTGGTATTTAAAAAAAAAGGAAACGTAATCTCTGTAAAATTAAAGTCCCCTCTGCCTACAGCTTGTTTTTGAAGTAACTGACGAATTCCACAAACGCATGTATTTTCCCTATGGAGCGTATTCAAAGTCAGCACACGGTATATATAATTATGTGTGCGATATACAACACAAACACAAAGCTTTCAAGCATATTCACTAAAATTGAACTGACCAAACAAACTATTTCCTGCTGCAGTTTTGCTATTTATGCTATGCTAAGCAGAAAGCCATTGTTAAACAGTTGCAATTATACATAAAAGTGAATAACAATGCATGCTTCATTTATTATAAAAGCTAAAAGGTACAGATTTACAAGATTTGTTTAAGAACTAGGTTTGTTTTACATATTTAATCAGAGTACAAAACATAATCAAGTTTGACATCATGCTCATGGAGAGGAATTTCTTTTAAAACTTGTTCCTTAAATGCCAGAGCAATTGTAACTGCAGGTTGTGGTTGATGTTTTCGTAAAGTTGTCAAAAAGGTATCGTAATAACCTTTACCATGACCCATACGAGCGCCAGCGGCTGTAAAACCTACTCCTGGCATAATTAGCAGGTCTAATCCACCTGCAATGCAAACAAATTATAACTTATACGTACAACAGTCCCGGATTAAGGGGGGGGGCACGGGGGTGCCCGTGCCCCGGGCCCCCGGAATTCTTAGGGCCCCTTGGAATCCAACATTTTCTGCATCATATTCATTTTTTTCCATTTTTCATTTTTATTTTATAAAATAAATTTTGATTTTATTTGGAAAATAGTTACCTAATTCTTAGAATTTTTAATCTTTACATATAGACCAAAAAAATTATAGGGTACAATGTAGGTAGCGCAGTGGCAGAATGTACGGCTCGTGTTCTTCCAGAAGGAAGTCAGTCCTTCTTAACAGTTTGCGCGCTGCGCTGGCGTCTAGCTGTATCCGACTGAAGCCAGTGCAGTGGTGAGCCAGTTTTGGCATGAGTGAGGGCGGGCTCAGTCGCTCAGTAGTCGCAATCGATTAAAATTATGTCATCAAAAAGAGAATATAAATCTGGTGCCCAAAAAAGAAAAGTAAGTACATTAGGTACATTTTTATAGAATTATTTGGGATGCATGTTTTGGTACGAATGTTTTAAAGCGAATAGCTCCAGCCAGGGGCGGATAGGCAGTATGGATGCGGCCCGGGAAATTTATCCCGAAGCGGCCTCTCAGATTTCACAAAGTGGCGATGCCCTTTTTTGGCATTTTGTAATTAAACGCATTTTTACAGCAATTCATTAAAATATGCATGTATAAATAATAAAGTGACATAAAAACAATGCATTGTCATAAATAGGGGTAGAATTTGTATGCACTTAAAAATATGCATACACTTATACACTAGAAAATGCTGTGATATGCACTTAAATATGCATTTAAAAATCGCCGTATATGCATTTAAAAGCAATTTCTTTAAAGAAACATACAATTTGCACAAAAAGATATCAAATATGCATTAAAATCAGTGGCGTACCTGGGGGGGGGGGGTCAATGGGGGCTCCAGCTTCCCATGCATTTGAAAGAAGTTGTTCCCCACCCGGGAATACAAAAGCTTCAATACCAAACGCTTTGACTACTACTTTACCGCAGTTCCCTAAAAATATTTTTAAAAATACATTTTACCCTCAAAAATTTTTTAGTTCCACCCAAATTGAAGTATTGGTTTCGCTACTGATTAAAAATTTAAAATTACAGAAATATGAATGCATTTATAAAAAGCTGTCAAATATACATTTATATGCACTTTCAGATTCACATATGGGGTTCACAACTCGATGAAACATGCATAAATTTAATTCTGCATATGTTTACTAGGTACCTGTAAAAAAACATTCAAATGCATAGAAATCCTATCCCTAGTCATAAACATACAATTGCACTACCTAATAATGATAAACTGCACTTACAGACACAGTATGGACAGGTTTTTCAGTAATTTACTTTGCGTGGAGACTTTGAAAACGATTTTTTATTAATTTTTAATTTAGAAAACGATCTTTTATAAGATACTTGTGTTACAGATAAAGTTAAAAATAAATTATATGCTAAAAACACAAACGGATATGCATCACAGTACATGTTGTATTTTAAAAGAACGCGATAAGTCAATAATTCAGTTTTTCAATTTTCAGAGTATTTATTCAAACATACTACTGCTTTTGCTTTAAAGACCGCACGGCAATGAGAAGATGAACAAAATTGGTATTGCAAAATGTGCGAATTATGACTACCCCAACAACTTTTTATAACAGTCATCCTTCAGTATTTTCTGAGAAACTGCAATAAAACCTCTGTTTACACTTTATTTGTTCGGATATTCGGCAGCACGTTTTGCTACCTCTTTTTACAAAGCTGGTACCGACCCATGACAACCCACACTGATAATAATGTTTAAATTTTGCCTGAACTTGTGGTTGTGGAGGGTAAACATCAATCAGCACGTTATTACTGAATGTGCTACCACCAAAATATTTTTATTTGTAGCTCATTCCGTAATAATTTACAACCACTAATAAAACATACAATTTCTTTAATGTTTGAGCGTTTTTGTATAATTTCCCATTCAACGAGTTCGAATATGAAAGCCGGCCAGGATCGGCCCACCGGGATTTTCCCGGTAGCCCGCCGGCCTTATCCGCCCCTGACTCCAGCATTCTCACTTTGAATTGGCGCTTCCGCAGCAGTTCGCTTCGCATGTAAGATGTAAAACAGCGATATAGAATGAGACAGCCTAGTGGCAGGAAGCCCGCCTCATAATGCAGGAGTCGACAGTTCGATGCTCCTAATCAAAAAGTAGAGCAGGTACCTTGTACCTAGCTTTGCAATGTATTACTTGTTTATAATATAGTGCAATTATGCACGAATACACGCGTACTTGGATGCCCTATGTTGTAGGCTAATGAATAACTAAATTATTTTACTTATAGGAAGCAAATGAAAGGATTGAAAACAAAAATAAGTTACCAAAAATAACACATTTTTTTC
>JABXWE010034637.1:0-10367 GCA_014611495.1 Limonius californicus
AGTTTGGACTTCCATTGTCTTTATTTTAAAAACACAGTAATTACACAACGTTTCGACTGTTAGGTATCTACAGTCGTCATCAGGTGAATACTGTACAATATTCACCTGATGACGGCTGTAGATACCTAACAGTCGAAACGTTGTGTAATTACTGCGTTTTTAAAATAAAGACAATGGAAGTCCAAACTACTGATTTTATTTCAGGCTGTATATACTTCTGCTCATGTAAGTTATGTATGCGCAGACATACAAAAAGCGAAAACAGTAACTGAAATTATTGAATTTTTTGTAGTATAAAAATGGATCATAGTTACTTTCTGTCAAGGCAATCTCTTACTGTAGCAATTAACAGTTTTACTTGTATGAATCATGTAAGTATTTAACAGGAAAAGCACCCATTCGTGCAAATGTACTATAGTAAAAACATAATACGAGGAAAACTACAAAATATAAATAGCTAAGTTTTATTTCATTCTGTAAATGTTAAAAATTTCCTCCATCTACTTCCACATATTTTCTAGTTCGTTTTAAAAACGATTATCGCCTATCGGACTTGAGCAGGAGTGTCAGGGTAATTAACGTTGCCAACCGTCCTGGGAAGGCCAGTCTTTTTTGTTCGGGTTTTGTCCTGTGTCCTTCCTTGAGACCAGGAACGACGCGGATAGTACATCTTTTGTACTTTTTACTTCTTTTCTATTGTTCCCTTTTAACTTTTGTTATGGCAAAAAAAATTTAAGCGGGTCGGTGAACCATGAGCGGCGAGAAACAGAACTAATGCCACTATCCCTATAGGTCGGTCTCGCACTCTGGCATGCGCTCTAGCGAGGCGGCAAAAATAATTACCATTCATTGGACTGCACAATTAAACTGAAAGTTAAATATGTGGTGATTCTGCATCTAACATGCAATGTGAAACAAAGAAAGCAGAAGCCATAGCAAAAATTCTTGGAGCAAAAACATTACTTAATTTAAGAAATCACTAACCACTACTATTTTATTTAATCCAAACAGATGCAACACATAAAACAATTGGAGAAAAAGAATTAATAGAAAGAAGAAAAGTTTTATGTTTTGTACAATGACTTTTATGACTTTTGTGAATAACAAATAATAGTGACCTTCCTTGATACCTCAGGAAGTTGGAATCCCTAGGTGTAATTGATGTAAACGTCTCGGCTATTACATTTTGTAAATTCGGTACACTCCTTCTTTATTGTAGGTACCCCAAAGATAAAAGTCTAGTGGAGTGATATAGAACTTGTACATAGTAGTTGTAGTAGTTGTTTCATTTTAAATTTTTACACTCATCTTTATTACCGTTACTAAATAAAACCATAGTTTAATATGAGAAGTTAATAAACTTTTATGCGAATATCCCTACTAATTATATGAGATATATGCTCAGTTTCATATGAAATGCACCACCCATTACAAATAAAGCTAGGTGTTTGAAAATTTGCTAAAATAATGTTTTATTATTGCGTATGAAATGGTCACTATTTCCATTAAAAAAATCAATTGGTTGTGGTGTTCGTGTTCGAGAAGCTGTATTAACTTTCAATGTGCTAACACAAAGATGCGTAATTGACAGGCAACCACTATACCTATATCTGTTTTCTGGACTACGATAAGACTTTCGATAATATCCGACATAATAGCTTCAAAAATAAGAACTTAGATATGAAAGATACTAGAATCACATGTTATCGTTACTTCAATCAAAATATTGTTGAAAAGGAGAACAGCTCTGAGACGATAGAAATGCAGAGAAGTGTAAGGCAAGAGTGCGTGCTTTCCCAATGCTCTAACCTGTATGAGTATATATGCTCAGTTTCATATAAAATCACCACCCATTAAATATGAAGCTACGTATTTGAAAATTTGCTAAAATAATGTTTTATTATTGCGTATGAAATGATCACTATTTCTATTAAAAAAATCAAGTGGTTGTGGTGTTCGTCTACTGTCTCTCATCAGCTTGTTGCTTAGAAACAAAACAATATCTAGTAAACATATTAATTAATTGTTTCGAGATTTTGTTACATTTTGTGACAGAATTAATGTTCTAAAATGCCTCCAGTAAGATAACGTAGAAATTTTAACCACATTTCCGATTTTGATAGAGGGCGAATTATCGGCATGAAAGAAGCTGGACTTTCTATTCGTGAAATTGGTAGAAGGGTAAACCGGGATCACACTACAGTTGCACAAATATGGTCTGCTTGGCCAGAAGAAGGCAGTCAGCGACATCGTCCAGCTGGTAGACCTCTACATAGCAGCAATGTTCGTAAAGATCGACTTCTTCGAAGAATGGCTACACGAAACCGCTTTCAAACAACAAGGTCTGTTGCTGTAGACTGGATGCGAGCTCTTCACCGCCGCGTGTCAGTGGCAACAATTTACAGAAGAATCTCTTCTTTTGGACTGCGATCCTACCGTTCATTCCAACGGCTCCCTTTAACTGCACATCACAAGGCTGTTAAGCTTGGTTGGTGTCAAGAGCGGCAGCATTGGAATTAGCAATGGAAGACATTGTCTTCAATGACGAATCACGATTTTGTTTGTGGGCAAATGACGGCCTTAGGAAGGTTCTTCGATAACAAGGAGCAAGACGAAATCTAGAGTTTGTAGAAAAACGCCATACAGCTTTAACACCTGGAGGTATGGTTTGAGGGGCGATTTGTTTCGGTAGAAGATCAGCTCTTGTGTTCGTCCCAGCCACTTTAAACGCTCATTGCAATATTCATAATGTCCTGCAACTGGTGTTAGTACGATTCATGCAGACGTTACCAAACGGTATTTTCCAACAGGATAACGCACGTCCACACACTGTAAACATTACCAGAACGTACCTTCAATAAGCACAATTGCAAATGTTGCCCTGGCCTGCGCGATCACCGTACTTATCGCCGATCGAACATCTTTGGGACATGATGGGCCGGCGACTAATTCTATGTTGTAATTTTATTATTAATAAAATGTGTAAATAAATAGGCATATCTGAAAATGTTAAACTTTCAAATGAAATTCCTGAAGCCAGGTCTGTTATTCTACCTGCATTTACAACTTTGTTAAATGTTAACCAGGGATTACCAGGCACTCTTCGGTGAGGCAAAAACGATATAACTTGAAGGAAACTGTACTGGTAAATTGTAATGATCGTAAAATGTAATATGTACTTTGTAAAAACTTTTAAAAACTTTTGAATAAACTGTTAAAATTTTCTTTGTGGTTTCGTTCGAAAACACATATTTTGAAGATTAGTTATTTTCCACAATATTGCGTTTAGCCTTCAAAGGGCAATTATATACATTTAGTTAATCTTTTACATATGAAAGTAAACTTTAGCAAACACATCTAAACTTTATTAATTCTTTATTCACATGAAGTTCTTTGTTGAATGTTTAATATAAACTATTTATGATCATAAGTAAGTAACACTCGCGAGTTTGATCCTAATCTTCATAATCATGATCATCATCATCCAATTCTCTCTGGATGCTTGTACTCTAAATAAACAACATATTAATTTAGCATTACCATATTAATAGTTTTAGAAGTAATTCGTACTTACATCAGCTTCATTTTGCAACTTTTCTCTAACAGGGCGATTAAAGAAGTTTAGCTAAAATAAACGTACTTTTGATAGAAGAAATAAATAAATTGAATGAAATTAATACCTTATATAGAACAAAAACTAGTATTGCTAGAATTATAAATCCAACGACCACACAAACTATGTATATCCAATATGAAACTTCTTCTTTCGTTAGGGAACCAATCAATAATGTTTTGACATAGTTTTGAGTACTGAAATTCAATTAATTTCTTATCGATATAAATTATATTTAGTAGATTCTTTTAAGTTGATATACTTACACTTCTTCATTTATCTCTGTTTTTGCAGTAGAACTGATTACAGTGATGTCTTTGTTGTTCAATATTTGCTCTAAAACATTTGAAAATTCGTATTAATATTTAATACATAAAGCCGCATAGGCTGCCGTCGTAAGATTTTATAGAGATTGGTACAGACTCAAACGTTAGGTTAGGTTATTTTTGATTTTACGTTTTTAGAATATACAGCGATAAAGTTCTGCACAAAATTCATCATTTTGATATTCATGTTTTTTGGAAAAACCTAGAAACACGTCAATTAAATTAATAAAAAGACATTTTCTAACATAATACTTTTTTTCCATAGGCTTTTGTTTCTGCGCTGTGAAGTCATCATTAATTTTTTACCTATTTTCGAATTTTGATAGACCGTCTAGCCTATTAAGTAGTGATTTAAGAAAATTAGTACCCCACAACAAAATTTTGAAAAAATACACATAAAGAAGAACCTATCAAAAATATTCAAATTGTCCACCATTAACGAGGTGGCATTGGCCAGCATATGTGTAAACACTTTGTATCGCACGCTCAATAATTTCCGCGCGTATATTTTTCATTTCTAAACGAATCCGACGCGTCTAAATTGTTTGGCCTACAGCAAAAGAAATCTAGCAGCGTTTAGTAAGGTGATCGCGCATGCCACTTAAATGGTTCTCGCCGCCCTATCTTTCTATCAGTGACCATATCATCAAGAGACTGCCGGACTTGTACAGCAAAATGGGGAAGAGCTCGATGTTGTTAAAACCAAATGCTTGGGTGGGACAAATCAGGATCTTTATTGCTTGAAAAAGAATTACTAGACCTGGAACTAACTCAAAACTCGGAAAATGTAAATACCGAACCGCATTCAAATTTTCTTAAAAAAGCAGATGACTTCTTGTCATTCTCACCCATACATTCATCTTTCCTCGGTACTGGTTATGTGATTCTTGATACCAACTCCGCCTGGGACTGTTGCTAGGTAGATTGTTTAGCCTAGCAACTTTCGCAGCTGGTCCCAAGCCCGGGTAAAGAAGGAGGGTTGAGCGGTGGCTTAACAATGCAGTCGCGTAAAAACAACGCGTTACAAAAATTAAAGATTCGTCTCGAACAGGACAATCATCTTTGTAGGAAACCAAACAAGCAACGAACAAAGGACAGCGAACAAAAGACAGACCGCGATAGCGATGGCACGACAACATTACAAAAGATTCCATAGAGTTACAAGGCGTGGGAAACTTGCACAGTGCAGCCAGAGATAGAGGCCACTATAGTAGAGGATTGGAGGATTGGGGAGGCTCAGCACACTGACTAGCAATGTAGAGCCACTGAGGGAGCGAGAGAGAGAAAGAGAGATTCTTGATATCAGAGTATCACCGTTTCTAATTATCATTAGAATTGATATTCTTTCCCGTTCAGTTAAACGCATTATAACTAATGTTTCTGTTTCTAATGAAACAGGTGTGGTGAGTTATACATGAGTCATACATGCTGGTCAATGCCAACTGGTTAATTGTGGACAATATGCACATTTCTGTTAGATAACTTTTTTCACAATGTTCTTATTGTTAATAAAGTTAATTCTATTTTTTTATGTGTATATTTTTCAAAACAACTGTGATGCGGGGGGTACTAATTTTTGTATACCACAATTTAACTGGTGAAGACGTTTATCAAAATATGAAACAAAAGCCGATTTTGTGCGGAACTTTATCCTACCACTGTATATTTAAGATTAAACTTACGCAAAGTATAAATGTGTGCTCTTAGAACAAATTTTGCTCTAACGTATTGATTTCGATTTATAATATCTTGATTAATGCATGTTATATGCATGCACACAAAATCGGAACTACTACAATTAACAAACACTGTTCGGTTTATTGGTAAATCCAAAAACATATCTGAAGAAGTTAGATGTTCGAAATGACGATCAAGCTCTGATAAACTCTCTGTATTTGCATTTCTTCTTAAACGGCTTAGTACTGCATTTGGTTGCGTCTCATCGATGTCTGATGCTTCTCCATCTAAGTTGGGCATATCAGTGAAGAATCCTGCAGGATAATCAGTGGTACATTCTATTGGTTGATTGTTAATGTAAACCTGAAAGAAACTAATATTATAAGTATAACTTACTTAACTTACGATGGTTATTTACCTCTGGTTCAAAAACATCAAAAGCTCGTTTCCCCAACGCTCCACTTAATTCAACTGGAAAATAAAAGTGGATTGGAGTTTGCAATAGTGGACTCGGGCCAAGATTTTTTATAGAAAATTCGTGAGTGAAATTCACTGTTTCTAATTTAACTTTATTTTCCTCGTCTACATACACGATTTGATCAGGGAAGGATTTTCTGGAAATTAAATTGAAATATACGTTCTTTAACATTGTGGATTTCAGTTACCCAGCAATTTCAATGCTATTTTCCAGACGCAACGGAAGCACTAATGAAGCAGAATTATCCTTTGAATTTTCTTCTTCGCCCTTACTGTCAACTGTTAAATTCAAAACTAGTTCTTCGTCGTGCGGACTTAATTTGTTCACATCTAAATCGAGAATAAGATCTTTCTAAAATTATTTCAATGTATTGCTTCGTGTACGAACAATAACTTAATACTTACGTAAGTATTAGGTTGCAGTACATTATCCACCAGACAATTGTACATTCGATCACTGTTAAGTTCGCATCTACTAGAAATACGAAGTATTTCAACATCAGGAGGAAGTTTCATATGAAGTTGGCATAAATAAGCGGGTTCATTTTTGTTTTCTACTCGAACATTCAGTCTGAGAGTTGTTTTAGATCCAATTATCAGAGCAGACCTTGAATAATCGAAATACAAACATTATAAATGTATTTAAATGTTTCTAGAATATCAATAATCTTACAAATTATTTTCAAATTCCACGGATAGTTTTAGATCTGGCTGGCATACATTATCAGTTCCACATCCATTAGCAAAGGGAATGTTCAACATTACGGATTTGCTATCAGAAGGGTTGGTGACGGGACAAGTGGGGCAAAATTCTAAAAATTAAATATATTTAATAGTGTAATATGTATGTTTTTAATAATAACTTTCTCTATGTTGTTATTATTTTATAAACTTAAATTTTACGTTTTATACGTACAACGATTGCATTTATATTCTCTGACTGAGCACTAGTAAATTTTCCCATAAAAGTTTTTTGAATCTCGTGTGCCTTGATAAATGGTTTACCAATTACAGAACAATTACAACATTTCATTAACTATGAATTATTACACATTGTCAATTTATCAAAATAATTAAAATTGAACACCGAATTTTCATCAAATTCTCTACAAAACCAGGAAAAATTCCAAACATTACTCATAAATAAATGTTAGCTGTGTACGGTAATTATTATTCTTCCAAATCAACTAGCTGTAAGTGATCAAAACTATTTGAATATGGTCGAGAACTAATGGATGATGATCCATGTCAGGGTCGTCCTTTTGAAGTTATTATTTCAGATGTCGTGAAAAACGCTTTGCGACGATGAACCGGATTTAATTATCAACCGACTTGTCACTGGTTATGAAACCTGGCTCAATTATTATGATCCTGAATCGAAGTAACAGTCGACGCAGTAGCATGTCAGGGGATCCATCCTTCCCAAGAAGTCTAAGTTCAATCATTATTTTTTACATCGAGGTTTCTCAAATTTTTCCCCACATCATCCAAGTAAGGGTCTGCGTACTGATCGCTGTCCTACGGGTCCTCGCCCGTCAAACACTTTCCTAGCGGTGCACTCTTTGTTTGTTCCTTCAAATGTTTCATCGATCTTAACCTTGACATTTTTTTACGCTTTATGATATTCGGTTTATCAAAAACCTAGTAGAGTTCAAAGTTGTATCTACTCTCTGTTTTCAAAGATGGCACCGTAAATGTCTCTTAGTATCTTACCTTCAAAACTGTTTAATAGTGCTTGGTCATTTTAGTTTAGGACCTATATTTCCGGTCATTGTGTAATTATAGGTCTTTTTAGTGTTTTGCATAACGTACAATTTTTTTTGTTAAATTTGATAATATTTGCTCCATCAGGTTTACTATTGCCCAATGGAGTTTATTGTCTACGAGAATTCTTCGTTTATTCCAGTGATAACATTATTTTCTCTATTAACCATTGGAACAAAGTAACTGAATTCCTTAACTACTTGTACCTTGCACCCGTCGTTTTCTTCTTTTCTTCTTTATTGATAGGCATATCCGCCTGTTTATTTAACGATAGCAAGTCTTCTGCTACATGGTGTTATTATAATCACCCCCTTCAGCGTTTTTGCGGGCGCCCTACAGTTCTTCTACCTATTGGTGATTTATCCCTGGCAATTTTCACTATTCTATTTTATGCCATTTGATTAATGTGTTCGTACCATACGTGGCGCGTACTTCATACTCAATCAAATACTGGTGTTACGTTGCATATTTTACGTATACATCAGTGTTTTGTACTGGGTCCCTCAGTGATTTATTTGATATGTTTCTTAATATCTTCATTTATATATTCCCCTTTATCTGTATTGTCTTGTTTGTTTCAGGTCTTGTTTCAGAGGCATATGCAAAAACGACACTCTTGTAGATACGAACCTTTGTTTTTTGCGATGTGGGTTCCTTGATATCGTACCGTTCAAGCAACCTGCTGTTCTGTTTGCTTTTATTATTTGCTGTTTAACTTCGTATTGTGTTTGTCCGTTGCTGGTGATTGTAATACCCAGATATTCTGTGTTCATAACTTGTTGTCAGCCACTAACTTGCACCAGAGGGTTCTTTACATATAGCCATTGTCTTTATTTTTTCGATAGAGATTTTCATGTTAACTTCGTTTACTTTGTTGTTGAATCGTATCAGTAACCTCTGTAGCTCATCTTCTCTATTTGCGAACAGTACCACATCGTTAACGTCCCCAAGAATTTTTATTTCATTTGTTCCCATTATGTATCTTCTATCTTGTTTGACGAAATTTATTATCGCGTCCAAGGTTTAACAGAAGGGGACTTATTGAATCACCTTGCCTTACAACTTTTTCTATTGCAATGTCTACACTCCATTTACTTTAACTGTAGCGATGTTGTTGGTGTATATAACTTTTATCACATTTATTATATCAATTGGAATTAGACTATCGTATAGTATTTTTATTATATCATTTAATCGGACCCGATCGAAGGATTTTTGTAAGTCACTCAAATAAAAGTTTTCTTTTGTTTGTAGCTCATCTCTTGATTTGTACATAACTTTCGCATTGTACGTCTTCTATTATTTGTCTTATATATCTTTTTCTTGGACAGATAGGTGGGCTCTTACCTTGTATCATCCCTTCTACTATTGTTTCTAATAGTCCTTTGTGTCTGAGAATATGTTCTATTAGTGTGTCTCCTCTTCTTTGTATATTTTTCATTAAATTTCTTCCTTCTTGCGCCTTCACTAGCACCTCGTCGTTTGTAATTCTGTCCGTCCAACTAATTTTCAGCATTCTTCTGAAGTACCCTATCTCGAATGCTTCGAGCCTTTTTTGTTCTCTTTTGGCTATCGTCCAGGTTTTGCAACCATACAGGGTGATGCTCTAGACCAGGGATGAGCAACCTTTTTTTACAACGGGCCAACTACAAATTTAATAATTTTGTGCGGGCCGCATATAAGAAACGTATTCAAATACGGAAACTAGATAATACACACAAATTATCTCTTTATTAGCAAAATGAACAAAATTACAGCCCTATAAAAAAATAACACAAATAAAACATATATAATAGAAATACTATAAAAAACAGCAAAAGATAATTATTATGGAAAAAAATTTTAAACAAAGTTTAATGAGAAGTTTGGTATTGCTTCTTTGCTTCTTTGCAAATATTTGCAGATATATACGACCAGCAACTCGCACGTAGCTTTCCAATTGTACGTTATTTAGCCTCGATCCGTTGGCGCTTTTAAATATTTTCATTGCGGAAAATAATTGCTCGCAAACCTAACTATTTCCAAAAAGTGTCATGAATTGCATTGCATGCGTGACTAATCGTGGAAATTTTTCGAAAATCGTGTAATTTTGATGAAACTTTTGGACACACATTCTGAAATTTACTTCTCAAATCAATGTTGTTTTGTAAATCTATCAATTCCTTTTGTAACTCATCTGTTTCCACATCTGAGGTTGATATGCCGATAATCTTTTCCAATGGAATTGATAAGTTCTCCAACAGCGATTTTAGTTCATTGTACAGGTCTTTACCTGTTGTAGTTCCTATCATTGGCATCAATGAACCCAGTTCTTCAGTTATATTAAAATTGGAATCGATTCCTCTTACAAATATCGCTAGTTGTGATGTATCACTGATGGCATAGCTCTCATCAAGTGCCAATGAACACCATTCACATTTTCCAATGCGTTCACCTGAAGTTCCAGTAATATTTTCAGACAGGTCTTCAGTTCATTCTTCTTCCAATTATAAATCTTGAAAAGCGGATTT
>JABXWE010034640.1:0-20274 GCA_014611495.1 Limonius californicus
AAGTTTTAAGACAAAATGGATATCGTTCCTATAAGCCATCGAAAACGAATGGAATTTTGTGAGAACATAATGGAAAAACAGAACAATGACATGAATTTCCTGAACAAAATTCTGCTCACCGACGAATGCACATTTCCAATAAATGGTCAAAACAATCCATCAGTATGTCGTGTCTAGTCGCGGAATAATCTTCACAAGCATTACATCGATCTCAATATCCACGAGGGAAACCTAAATGATCCAAAATATTATGATATGCTGCAAAACGAAATAGTTCCTGCTTTGCGTCAACTTCCAGGGATCAACCTGGATGAAATTTGGTTTCAACAAGATAGTTGCCCTGCCCACACTTAGTTACGTTAGCCGTACCGGAATACTTAGCAAATATATTTCCTAATCGTGCAATTGAAACCGTAAGCACAATTCCCTGGCCCCGGACTTGTTACTTCAAGTTTTCGTCGTGTGGCCTTACATAAAGTCGAAAATTTATGGATTTGAAGAAGACAGAGATACCATACTGGACGAACTGCGAATTAAAATTTTGCAACAATTACCCCACAAATGCTTGCTAATGTGAGAACCGGATTTTAAAATCGCTTGGACTACTGCTTGGCAGAGGGGGGCAAGTTATTCGAACATTTATTGTAAATAATAAATTAAAATAAATTTGTTTATAATGAAAACGAACTCATATTTAGAGTCTTTGGATATGCACACAATCAAGATTTCGACGTTAATAAAAATATCCCACATTTATCAAGGTGCATCGCGTGAACGTTAAATTGTTTTCGCATGTACTATGTTCGCACTTGAAATCGCCAATCGGAATATCTTTGCTATTACAATATGCCTATTAATTTTAGACTAGTTTACAATACTATTGCTAGTTAATTTTTATTTTATATTCGTATACTTACTTACTTTACAGTAGTATTTACTGCATAATCACTTACTTCCCTACTTATTCTGGCATTCTGCATCTTGTACCTTTTAGTGTCAAGGTTAATATACATTTATTATTGCACTTCTAAAAATCTTACATACGATAACCTTTATTTTCCATTGATTCATACTACCCTTCCCCCAGAACCGCTTTCGCATTACTTGAGAGGGGTGCGGGCTTCCTTTACATACTATCCATTCATGCAACACGCACCCTAAAGTTAACTAAGTGAAATACTGTCACGTCAGCCGGGGTTCGACCACGCGGCCGATCGACCGCATTTCACTGTGACCTCGACTGACAGCGCGTATTCGCACTGCCACACCGAGGTCCCTACCTACGATACTCTGGAATTTTGCCTAGCTACCGCAGATTTTTGTGTTATCTTCTTCTTTATCAATTCCTCTTTTGCCTTACAGTGTTGAGGTTGCCATCCATACATTCGGGATTAATTGAAGGCGATGGGTCCTCTTCGGACTTGCATCACGCTCCTTCCACTCCTTTCAACTACATTCACTCTCATTATATTGAAGTAAAATGAGGTGCATATAGCATTGAAAAAAGGAAACAAAAACAGCTTTTTAATGCATCAATAATAATTTTTTTTTTCCAAAAAAATTCTAAATTGTTGCACTTTGCAGAACCTAAACGTATCCAAATTTTATATCATTCCTGAGCTCTCTTCATATTTTGCACACACTGTAGTAATACAAGTTAGTATAAATTATCTTCTAACCTAAGAGAATATTTAAAGGGAATAGTGAATGCTTGAAAAATAGTGTAACATGTTTTCTTATTTTACCTATTAATTTTATAAACAATATTTTGTTTAACTCGCATATTATTAATTACTTCCTGTACCTTGCATAAGATAACGTAGTGATAAAAGGATAAATGTTTTCGGTGGTGTTAAATCCACTTTTTTTATGGGTGTACTAGTTTCCATCCTCATCGATCCTCGTTTGTACTGCTTACGTAGTGTCGAGGCGGTGTGAGGCAAAGCTAAGCTAGTTTGTGCTATGCACAACATGGCCCGGCTCTGTGGGTTACCACGTTGATGCGAAACCATGCTCGACTTGCCTGGTGTGTGGATGTTTTTGTTTATGGTCCTGTTACTCCTCTAATGCCACCTTATTATGAAGAGTGCCATTAATTTGATCCCCAATTGCAAATGGAGAAAGTCTATTAAAATAAAATATATTGGCATTCCATTTTTATTCCCTGTAGTTTAGGGGAATATGTTGAGAAAGGATTTATTTATAATGGTAAAAATTATTACAAATTTTTACTCTTCCAATAATTTCAAACCAAATGTGTGAAGAAGATATTTGCTCCGTTCATACATTATTATTTAAAAGCATTAATTATCATAGACAATTCCTGTAATAACAAATGGTTGTCATGGTATCTACATTAGTTTGTCAATGGTTTTCTGACCATTTGGTAATTTCAAGTAATTCTTTTAGTTTTTTTATTACCATTACTGAAACATGCATAAATTGTATTAAAAAGTTTTGTTGGAGTACCATTTTGGATTAATGTAATTTTTAACATCACCTGCCGCTTGATAGAAGGATTACATACTATGATTGATACTTACTTCAATATCTGCTTAATCGATCCGTTCATTCAAGTAATCAACAACATATTATTGTAATTTCAAACTTCAAGTTAAAAATTCTTAAGACTGAAAAAATTATTGAACTGCTGCACTTCATAATACAATATTTAAATCATACAAATATTTTATTCATAACCTATGTGTATATAAATATTACAGTGTTAATAACACAACACCTTAAAATTCTTTATACAATTTTGATGTTAAATACATTAGCAATACAGTATCAGATTTTGAGCCAAATTACATGACATCACACATGAGGAAGTTACTTTACATTATTCTAGTTTTAAAATTTTGGAAGTCCTGTAAACAATCTTCAAAGAGAGAACGAGTAGGAGCATGATCATGCAAAGCTTCAATTTATTGAACAACATGAAATGATGGACTTAATGGACATATGCAAGGTGATCAATACAAATGATTCAGTCGTACATGAACTTTCTATGTGGTAGTATTTTATATTTTCTACATTGTAATTTATTATAACTAACATACTTTAATGAGGTCAAAAGGCAAAATTTTAACATTAACATTAAAGAATGTGGAGACAACTTGTAGTATGTAGATATCCTGATAAAATTATATAAACCCAAATTCACAAAAGGCTCGTCCAATAAATCAGCATAACTAAAGAATAGAAATTGTATTTTGTTTACATTGAACCTTTTGAGAATATGGATTTAATATTTACAGTTTAGAGAGTCAAGTTTAAAGTTAAAACAATCTATCAAGTACATCTAGGATTTCGTTTAGACTCACTCATAAGTAGGTACTTAAAATATAGGATACTGCTAATAAATTTGTACACGTTTATAGCATTAGACATTATTTAACCACTGTTTTTGCAGTTTTTCTATGTGAATTCAAACACAATATTTACACACTCACTTTAAAGTAAGTACAATTGAAAACAACTGTTTAAGGAGTCCTATGTTTGGAAGATTTTTCGGAAATCACCACCATCCTACAAACAGTGAAAAAAAACATTTAGTTTAAGACACTTTTATGATAATTAATTAAATGTAACAGTGTAACAGTAGTAATTACAAAAAACAATTCAATTTTAAAAATTTATTAACACTCCGCCTCCCCTTTGCCATATACTTTCCATGAATTCAGATAATTTGATCAACATTCTGATTACAATAGTTGTATATTATGGAAACATTGGAATCCGCATTTACAATGTTTTACTTGGGAATTTTTGACACAGTTTTTATAAAATTCGCTCTTCAGATTTATTAGAAAATATTTAATCCTAAAGATGTTCGAATAATATTTTACAAAAGGCAGCTCAACAGTGGCTGCATATGATTAGTATAGTTATAGTATAGTCATAGTGGAAAAAAAGTGGGCTTCTCTAAAGAGATGGAGGAGATACTTTAAATGCTGCTATGCCACAAATTTCAAAAAATTTGAAGAGCTTTATTTAAAGCTTTATTCAGAAAAAAGTATTGTATTTGAATTAAGATGCTTTCTAATACTGTAGGTTATCAAATAAATATATCTTACTTCCATCTTCACCTTCAACATTTTAAAAATGAATGTAATACACATATCTAAAAGATATATTTAATCAATATTGGACAACTTATTTTTGTTTAAGGCTAGTATGACAGGATACAGAATTTTATACAAAGTGTTTTTACAAAATTATGTACCATGTCATGCAAAATTCTCTGTGCAAAATGTTGTACAAAATTCTGTTGATTAATGCTCTAAAATTTGGTGAATTTTGTTCCCGAGCGGCGTCGTATCGATGAGCAAACGAGCAGTTTCAGTGTTCATCAGTGACCAAAAAGGGCAAAGAGGTAAAGGTTTTATTACGTATTTACGCCACTGCGCCGACCGCTAACTGAACTTTCTCTTATCTCGCTCGGGTCCTTAGTGTTTGTTTCGGCGTATGTTAATATAAAATAAATAAATAAAACCGCTACGAATTTATGCATCAATCTAATATATATTAAGAAACCTGAATAGAATTCTATATTATCCGCAGTCACATCATTATTTTTGGCAGTTTTCTCATAGATGTATAATTAGGACCTATTTGCGCATGCTCCCAGACAGAATTTCTCACGAAATTCTGATTCGTTTTATACATGTTTTTCAGAATGTTGTACAAAATTCTGCAGGATATCATAGTAGCCTAAAGGGACATTCAACATGAAATTCAAAAAATTATCACACGACCTCTATAAACGTTTTGTAAAACTTTCAGACTTCTTCCATGTCGCAATGTTCGATAAAAATCCAAAAATCCGATTTAAAAAATATATTTTTTTTGCTAATTTAAATATTTTGGAAGCACAGTGTAGGTACAGATGTTTTATTCTGAGAAATTTTCGTATACATTTTAATTATTTTTACACTTAAAAAAAAATTAAATAACTAAAGTTTAAATCAGTTGATTTACCATTTTTTCAATAAATATCCATTAAAAATAAAATATCCACAAAAATATGGGAAGCTTTAACTTTTATGCTAAATAGTTTAACAAAAAATCATTTGATTTTAATAAATATGTTCTCTAATACCAATTTTTAGAACAATGTGTTTAACTTCCACCTACCACTTCCAACTTTTTTTTTATTAGTCTATTATATGCCACTAATTATTAAATTTGATCAAAATTAAATAAACCCATCTTGAGTAAAGAAAAAAGAAATTTTAAATTTGTGAAACTATTTATAAGACTTCAGACATGAGCTTCTGAATAAATAATAATGCTTTGTACAGCTTATTCACTTCTACATCACAAAATTCAAACAAAACCGTTTGTGTGCGCTATTTTTACGATTTTATTGATTGCAATCTTTTAACACACTATAATTATTCTAATTCTTAAAAGTCCTTAAATAACTTAAAGTGTATGACAATTGGTTTTTTTTTGTAAGAAACCGAGATAAAGGTGTAATTTTCAAAAACAAATGCTAGCTGCCTTAATTTTGAAGCTAGCGATTTCGGCAAATACTAACTGCATATATATTATGGATTTCTACATCATACTTTTAAATATTCTAATTACCTTGTATAAACAAAATACCCCAAAAAAATTATAATTAATGTCTGCTAACATCCATGATATTTGAAAAAAAAACATATTCTGACTATAAATCTAAATTTCAAATTTCTTCAAAATTTGGTAGTCATGTATATATTGTACACATATGCTAACAAAAAGACATTTTTAAAACAGTTTTTTGAGTTTCCAAATATCTAAAATAAATTTATCTATTATAATTGTAAAATCAAACTTTCTAACAAAATTAAACTTTCCCTGCATCTATGGTATGAGGAAATAAAGTTTATCCAGAGGCACATACCACAAGTTAATTTCAAATTCCAAAACACTAGCAGAGCAATTAACTGTTAAATGGCTGATGCAGAAACCGGTAGAGCTGAGTTCGTATGTTCGGGATATTCCTCATAATCATCCTGGTCATCATAATCTCCCTCAAAATCTTCATCTAATGGATCTTCAGTATCGATATCAGGTGGAGGTGTTGAAGGTAGACTAGGTTCCTAAAAGTTAGTTCACCCCATGCACATGCAAGGTTAATATTCAACTCATTTTATTACCACTACCTTTGGTGGTCGCCAGCCACAACCTGGCAAGGGAAGACCATCGGCACCAAGAGGGCAGGGAGCATCTAATCCAGGAACACCCTGATCACCCTTGTCACCTTTATCTCCTTTTCTTCCTCGCTTTCCGATTGGGCCCTACAAGTGGAAGGTATAATTCTTCAATTAACATTCACACACATGACAGGCATTTTGAGATGAAGATGCAACTCTTTCTTAATTTATTAGCTTTCACTGTGGCTGCAGTGCAAAAGATGTAAAGTAAAGCTAGCAGATAGTACTGCAATAATAAGTGCATGAAGTACTTACAGCATCTCCTTTATATCCTTTATCCCCCTTAGGACCCTGAAAAAGTTCAAGTTATGGTTTAAGGAATATTCTGTTGGAAAAGAAATTATTATGTTTTAATTTAATGCCTCATGCCAATCTACATTGCTTTACTACAGTGATGGGTAAAGCTGCTGGCCACAAGCTTCTCAGGTTTATGCTCTCTCCAGGCATGTTTTTAGTATATGTTAAGGCTACTGGGTTAATTGTGTTAGTACCTCTTGGCCTGGAATTCCATCAGTACCCTAAAAGAAACTGTTAGTTGTAAAGTGTTAAAGTTTTTTGGGGTCAACTAAAGCCAAAGAGTTAAAGGTTTGTGGAACCTACCAATTTTACAAATTTTTATATAAAACTTGCGATTTATTGCTAATTATTTAGGGATAAAGCTTGCAGCAAGCTCTTTGTTTAATTATTTTAGTTGTACGGAGTTGCAGCATCTTAGATAACTAAGAGGAATCTAACACTTTTGAGTGTGTAAAATAACAACCGAATTGCAATTTCTAAATGAAACCTGTGACAGAACTCTCATAACTACACGCGATATAAGAACATAACATAATTTAAATGAATCAATATTTTATTTAGTTACAATAACAATATTGATTAAAGTATTTACATACAAACTTTTTATGAGTTGATACCAGTCATCGATTATAAAGTATTCATTTCAAAGTAAAATCCAGTACTTATGGCTACTAGAGGACACAACATGTACAATTTCTTTATAAATATTTTGAAGTACGGTTATATAATGACAAATTTTGGAATTGGCACTTATGTAAGGGCATATAATTTAAATGAACTAATATTTACAATAACAATATTTTTTATACTTTGCGTTTATAAGGCTTTCCTTAAAAAACGCGAATGACGTCATTTGGGTTTTATAATAATTTAAACATGCACGCAAAATTTTATTTTTAAAGGTTGGTACAATTGCACTTGAACTTATCAGTTGAACAGAAAATGTGAAATGCCAAATTAAACTAACCTACAAAATACTATTAATACCAACCCACCCAATATGAGAATGAAAATTATTAAAGTAAAATTTAAATTTTTGATAAATATAACGCAAAGTATAAAAAATAGTATAAAGAATTCGTTTTTTAAGGCATTTATAGGCACTCGTCCTTTAGAAAACTCGCCGCTGCGCGGCTCGTTTTCTAAACATGGACTCGTGCTTTAAAACGTGCCTTAAAAAACTAATTCTTTAATATACTATTTTAAAATTAAAAAGTATTTTGTAAATAACCCTTTCTTGAATTGATACCAAACATAGATTATAGAGCATTGCAGAATGTTGTCAAAGTAGAATCTAATATGGTTACTGGAGGACACATATACACTTCATAAAAATTTTGAAGCAAGGTTAATTAATAATAATTATAACAGAGCTGTCATAACTGCCACTGATGTAAAGGCATATAATTTAAATGAATTAATATTTTATTTAGTTGCAATATCAATACGAATTAAAAGTTTTTACAAACAACCCGATCATGAGTTGAAGTCAATCATAGAGTATAGAGCATTGCAATGAGCAATGATGCCAATCTAAAATTAAGTATGGTTACTGAAGGACACAAATACAATGTCTTCATAAAGATGTTGAAGTGAGGTTATATTAGGATGATGTAAGGCCATATAATTTGAACTTTTAAGTGAATCAAAAAGTCGTCTATGAAAGGCATGGTATCATACAAAATCCATACAGGATCGGCAAATACAGTAAGGACAGTGGCTGAACAGAGTCCAAAGGAAAAAGAAAACAATGAACACAAGAAGACTCGGATAAGGGTAATGAAAACAAAAACATAGAATATATCATAGAAGTGTAAGAAGTATAACTAATAACTATAGGTACATATATTTTTTATATAGGGTTTCCTATGACATGAGGTCACTACTTCACCTATGTGTAGGAAAGGTGAAAACAAGTCGAAACTAAAGAGTGGTCATTTTCTCTAAATCGACTGTTAAAGAAGTTATGGCCTGTTTTACTGAAGCAGCCGAAACAATAATGATATTAAGTGGCATTTGATACAAACTGTCTACGTTACTGTGGAAATGACATTATTTACATGCAGTGTTGGGTAGTATCTAGATACTGGATCTAGATACTATTCAAGTATCTAGTATCTGTATCTAGATACGTTTATAAAATTGTATCTTGTATCTGTATCTAGATCCTATTAAGCGGTATCTTTTTCATTAAACAATAAAAGATCCTAGATACATTCAAGAATTATAATTTATTTTATGTAGTTTTCGAATTTTATTAAAACATTTCTTCAATTTAAAATTTAGGACATTTTAGGACATTTAAATTTTAGGGTTTACTTTTAGCAGAAAAACCCAAATACGTCTTAAGATAGGTAATGGTAATAAGCATTCAAACATCCCCATTTTGAGGAGATAAGAACTGTAAGAAGCTTAAGATTTTAAGTATACATTTACCTATTGTGGCTATACAAATTACAATAACCGCCCTTGCTGTTTTCGATATTGGGAATTTCCAAGCAAATGTCATAAGTAATAACCGAGCGGTAGGCTTATCTAAAGTCTTGACAAAACTTGAAGTTTTGTCAGTATAAATAAAAGTAGTGGACAAGTACAGAATCAATTCTTGTGCTACAATTAGAAGAATGAATGATAACGAAAGTGCTTTTTTGGAAGTGCCAGCGATACTGGATGGCTATCCCAATAAAATGTTCTCTAGTAATTATTTTGTGTCTTATTATTATTATCGATTTGTTAACAACCCTAAATTCCGTCAGATTTTCTTTAAAAATAATATTATCATGGTTTATGCGCGGTTCCATTTCTGGAAGTGTAATTTTTTAAAGTAGGTATCTAATTTGTATCTAAGAAGGATCTAGATACATTTTAAAGTATCTTGTATCTGTATCTAGATACACGTAGTAAAATGTATCTTGTATCTGTAACTAGATACACTTTTTTAGAAGTACGTGTATCTGGATCTAGATACAAAAAAAAAGTATCTTACCCAACACTGTTTACATGTACGTCAATCAGTAAAGCACCTTAAAATTGATTTCTCTGCTTGCGCTTATTAACAGTGTTGATAATGTTTACTTTTACAACGCGAGACTACGCAGACATCCATTACATGTACGGTTTTTGCGATGGAAACTCGGTAGCAGCTGCTCGAGATTTCCAAATCGGCGACTACCAGACTGACGAGTTTTTCAATGAGTGCAAAACCATCTACGTGAACACAGAACTTTCCCGAAACCGTCGACTGAGCGTCCAATACAGCAAGTACTAGACAATGAGGACAACATATTGCGAGAAATTGATAATAATCCCAGCACCTCTGTTCGTCGTGTATCGTGTATCGCACAAGTCTCTTACCTACAGATTTCGCTAGCCATATGGAATTTTGCCGCTGGATCATTCAAAATCGAAACCTACATAATAGAATTTTATTCACGGATGATGCAACATTTACAAGTAATGTATTAATGGACAAAAAGAACAACCACTCTTGGGATTTGGAGAATCCACGCGAAATCACTGTGTCAAATTATCAACATAGTTTTTGAGAACCATTTAATCGCCGGCAGATATTTAAATTTTCTAGAAGATCATTTGGGAGGATTGTTAGATGATGTCCCTCTGGCGATCAGACATGGTATGTGGTACCAGCACGATGGTGCCCCTGCGCACTTTGAGTTACGTGTAAGACAATTTTTTAATCAACAGTTTGAAGGACGTGTAGTTAGTAGAGGAGAACAGCAGCCGTGGTCTCAAGATCTCCGCACTTAACTTGTTTAGATTATTATTTGCGGGGCCATATGATAGTTATGGTATACCAAACACCATCAGAGATTATTGAAGATCTTACGAGACGCATTTTTGAGGCAGCAGAACTAATTGGGGATAACAATGATACGTTATGTAGGGCAACCAGATCTCTCTTAAGAAGAACCAGAATGTGACTCTAGAGCAACGGTAGCCATTCTGAACAACCTTTATAGTGAATTTAAACAGAAATAAAAATAAATATTGGCTTTTCTGAAATTGTAATTATTTAATAAATAATAATTTAACACTCTGTATTTTGAAAACGGTTTACTTTAGGGCATAAGTTCATTCGAATTTTTAACTATATTTGGTCTAAAGGTTACACGAAGTAGTGATTTCACGTCGTGGGACACCCTGTATACAATTAATACGAATATATTTGTTTGATTTTAAGATTACTTGTATAGCTCTACTCTATAACACTTACAAATCAATTAATTTAATTTAATCAACCATAAATATCAAATTTAAGTATTTAATTATGTGATAGTATAATTATTCAATTATATTTTGTAAGATTAGTTGTAATGGAGATCATTTTGTAATTATATGGGTGTAGTAGGCCTATATAGCTATAACTATTTTTAACTTGCTAGAACTTTTTTCATAAATTATTAAATTTTAACCTTCTATAAAGTACAAAACTTCAAATCTGACATAGTTAGATTTTTAGTTCTATTTTAACTTTTAAATGAACCACCATAAATATTTACTATGCTATAACTATTGCCAGTGGCGGCTCGTGAGCTTTCAGGGGCAAGGGCTGCAAAAAAAAATAACTCTAAATTAATGAAAACATTTTACCTTAATTTTATTAATGACGGAAAATAAAGTCCATGCGACGATTTTTGTAACTCACAAACTTGTCTATAACTTTAGAATTAAAGTTTTTAATATTTTGAACCAAATCTTTTTCTATTGATAACATAGCTAAAGCATTTAACCGTTCTTGCGACATAGTGTTCCTTAAGAACGTTTTTATTCTTTTTAACGTAGAAAAACAGCGTTCTGCTTCAGCACTGGACATTGGTGTTGTAACTAAAATCCGTAATAGTTTGGTAACTTCTACAAAGGTATCTTCGATATTATTACGAAGTATAAAATCTAACAAAGGCAATACACCATCAATTTTCCATAGATCTTGTCGTTCGTATAATACTGTCAGTTCAGTTTTTAATCTGTTTTTGTTTAATATAGGATATGTTTCTACCGCAATATTCAAATTATTTTCGGGAAATATTTTCGAATTTGCACTAAATTCCGCAATATCAACCAACTTTCCGATGTCAAAGTGTTCCACAGA
This sequence comes from Limonius californicus, assembly GCA_014611495.1. NCBI lineage: Eukaryota > Metazoa > Arthropoda > Insecta > Coleoptera > Elateridae > Limonius > Limonius californicus. Next base: position 11,614 of record JABXWE010034640.1, read on the forward strand.
ACTAAATCTGTCTTCAACTTGTGATATTATAAAATCACATACTTCCTTTGTGTCAGCTGTTAGAGAATCTTCATGTCTACGGCGTTTTGAAGTAGCTGCATATGTTTCAGTAACATCCAACAGAATTTGATCAGTATCATTGCGCACTTTTTGAATAATATCTTTAAAAATATCAATAGATTTTTTTATCTGAACAGCACTTGCTTGACGAGATTGCACTTGATTGAATAAAATATCAATGTGTGGCATAATTTTGTGAAAAAATGAGAGCCAAAAATTAAACTCTCTGTCTTCTAGGTAATGGCGAAGTGCACGTGCTTTTTGAACAGTTTCGGCAGATTTAGAATTCTCTAGTTCTTCAAAACACTCACTTAATGCAGCCTTATTCTCATATACTACGTTTACTACCCTAGATTTAAAATTCCATCTAGTAACACATACTCTAGGAATCCTACGAGCAACTGCTTGATCTAATGCAGAAAGTCGCACAGGTGAGTGTGAAAAAAATGCAGGTATTCCACTTAAACTAGCAAAAAACACTCGGGCACCCTTATTTTGTGAAGCACTTTGAGTCATAATAAGATTTAGCTGATGTGCGTAACAATGTATAAAACGAGCGTTAGTGTAAGTTTCCCTTATTTTGGCTTGAACACCATTTATTTTTCCGCTCATAACCGCAGCTCCATCGTAGCTCTGGGCTATTAATTTTTCTTTACTTATGAATGGGCAAATTTCCCTTAAAATGCATTGTGAAATTGCCAAAGCGTCCTGCCCTTCAGGATTTAAAAACCTCCAAAATCTTTCGTACACTTTTCCATAATGTTCATATCTTAGCACTAAAGCAGTTTGAGTTGTTTCAGAAATATCTGTTGTGTCATCAGCAATTATGGCAACAAACGCAGCTGTAGAAATCTCACTTTTTATTTCTTCTTGACAAATCGCTAACATACAATCTAGCAACTCATTTTGAATTGTCTTTGATGTGCCCTTAAAAACATTATTGCTTTCAACATGCTCCTTAATTGCGGTATCCACGCTGCCCATTAAATCAATTAACCCTCTAAAAATTCCAGGATTGCTTGATGACTCAGATTCATCATGCCCGCGAAGTGCCAGTTCAAATGCCCCACAAAATTTTATACAGTCAATAATTTTTGACAAAATATATCTATTTTTCTCTACTTGTTCATTATGTTTCTTAATTGATTGTCTATAGGCGCTATCTACCTGAGTAGCAATGTTCACTTGGCCGATGTTTGTTAGATTAAGGACGTTCATGATATGGGTTTTATTTTCACGGTGTCTTTTAATATACTCCTGCAAATGCCCCAAATTTGTCACGCCCTTGAAGCTCCATGAAGGTTCACCTTTAAACAACAAGCATGGAAAACAATATAATGCATTTCTTATTTCACAACCACATATCCACGAAACATCTTCATAAATTTTGTTATTAAATTGCCTTTTATAAGAATTGCTTTTGCTTTTTCCGCTTTGATTTAAAGTTAATGTAGGCATAGGCCTTCCCAATGTTTTGATTTCAAGTTTTTCTTCAAAACTCCGCCTTGAAAAGGGGATTTTTAAAAGTTCTTCAACGGAATTCATATTGGACTTAGGTAAAACAACACTACATAAATACAAGGCAGCACGGCTCACAGAGACTGTGTAGGTGTACCGTGCTGTTCCTTCGGCAGCCCGGTGGCTACGTTACGTTCTAATCGGGTATTTCCGTATTTTGCCACGTTTTCAGTATTCAAACCGTGCTAGAAATTTCTCCGCCCGGAAGCATTCAATTCAAGCAATATGTAATTTAAATTGTGTGCTGTACGCGGTATTTTCGGTAGCTATTTAATAAATTTCTAAGTTGAAAATATAATATAATGTTATTTTAATTAATACATGAACGAAATTACTATTTATTTTTGATTACTGCTAATAACTTTTGCAAAATTTACTCAGTGCTGCAGCCCGGCAGCCCTTACACACCAGCCGCCACTGAGTCTATTGCCCTAATTCTGTTTGTATTCAATTCCAATTTATGTAATCCTACCATGTTACATACAACCACAATTATATTTTCAATGTTACCCAGCAATACAATAGTGTACCTAAAAGAAAAATCTAATAAAATACTTGTAAAATGAAAGTATTAAAACTTGAAAAACGAATGCAATAGGTATGAAAACTTTTATGTCCTGCAGTCGCCATTTTTAAATGGCTAGGGTACCTAATATGCTCTGGGATCTTCTATGTGTCACTGATGTAAAGGAATATAATTTAAACAAATTTCATTTAATTTTAACTTTCTTATAAATACAGCAAATCTAAAATAAATAATATATTCTATATGCTGATGTTAATCATCGACCGTGTAAAATCTCCTGCGACACAATATATTCCTAATGAAAAGTTTGAATAAGCCCTGTGTAATCTAAGAAATATATAACCATTTGGGATGTAAAGAGCAGAAAAGATAACTCAAAAGTGTATGAAAGGATGACTTTTTTTATCTTCCTCTTAGTTCTCTATGAAGTATTAATTTGTTTAACTCTTTGGCTTCTAATAATGTTAGTTTTATGAGATACTTACGGGTAAGCCAGGGTCTCCCCGTTCCCCCTTGCTTCCCGGTTCACCTTGTGCTCCCTGTATAAAATCAGATATAGTGGGATTAGAAATGTAAATTTGTTTGGTACAAATAAACAATACAGTACGATATAGGTAAGAAAAGAAAATTTAATAACGCAACATATACTTACTTTCATGCCATCAAGTCCAGGAGGTCCCTGTGAAGAAAAATAATTAAAGCAAAATACGAATGTAGTAGAAGAACATGTATTTGCTTGAAAATAAATGAAATGAGAATGTGTTGCATTATTATGCACCAAATGCAACGAGCAGAGAAGTTCCAATCTTCATGCACAAGAAGTCCTGGATTATAAAAACGGATTAATTAGAAATAATTATTCGAGGACAGGAACAAGCCAGGTATGCCATACATAAACAATGCAAGCTTCCTTAACGTACAGCACATGCATAAGACATTTATTTTTCATACAATGTTATTGATACACTAAGTTTTATACCATCTAGTTATTAAAAGTAAAACAATTTACAAATTTTAGGTTTTATAAACCCTAGTCTACAATCAGTCACATGTATAACTTTAAACTAGTCTACGTAAGACATCTATAAAAAAATTTAATAAACAGTTATATTACAACAGAGCATTGACATTATCAATGTTATCGAATTTTTACAATTACAACTAATATTAGTCGGCAATGTGTATATAAAATTATTTCAATTAATCGATAGTCTCTAATATTGTTTGTGCTTTTAAATAACATAGGCTTAAGTATCTTACTGGACGAAAACAGTCTGCGGCTGGTATGCCCTCATTATACATAAGGCTTAAGTTGCAAGTTTTATACATATTTTCAGCACTATAATAAATATATACGTAGCAGTAAATACAGCGTGTAAAATTACATATAAACAATACATTAAAGGGTTGGATTAATAGATCCATTTTTAAACATCGTTCTTATGTGCACTTTTACCTCCTTCACATAAATATAATTGCTTCAACGCAATTGCTAAATGTAATATTTTGATATTCAAATAATTTCATTCCAAAACTGCAAAAACATAACTGCACCCTCCAACAAATAAAACAAAAAGAAAACCTGTAATTTATACTATCAGCTCTTCGTCATTACAGTTTTGTAATTTAAACCTTATTTAACTGGCTATTTTACATTACTTATCTACATGCTACATGGCTTAAATAAAGTGCCCTTTTATTTTATCTGTTGGAAGCATTTATAGAATAAATAAATCAAATACTACTAAGTGTTAATCAATTCTGTTAATTTGTTAAGTCTCTGTGCTTTTTCAGTTAACACTGCTTAGCCCTAATTATAGAAGTGTTTTCTTACCGGGGCACCTGGTTTTCCATAATCACCCGGACGACCAGCTTCGCCCCGCAAACCCATTGGGCCCTAAACACACAATTTAGGGATTTGCAAGGTTGTTGCTTTTATTAACCAAATACTTACTGGAAGGCCCATTGGTCCAGGGTCTCCTTTTGATCCTTTTTCACCCTACAAAGGATACATTTTTACTCACACAAATCAAACAGTAGTGAAATTATTATTTACCGGTTCACCTTTTATTCCGTCTACTCCTTTGTCACCTTTAATGCCTGGAGGACCTTGAAGGCCTGGTATTCCTGATGGTCCTGGAGGACCAGGTGGTCCAACAATCTGTTAGGTGATCATTTGAATATTCATGTTGCTTTTCCAATTTGGTTGTACTTACCATATCACTACCTACTGTTATTTCGCCGGTTCCATCTCCCTGAAACAGTAGTGGAAAAAATACAAAAAGATAACGTTTGCAACGGGTGCGGTTAACAAGTAACAAAGTCTGTCATGCTAAAGTACAATAAGCGAATGCATCAAATTTAATTCTTACCTGCCTTCTCCTGAGTTTTTTATATTTCTGGTGTCCGTGATGGTTGCCCAAAAAGGAAAGCACTTATTAAAGTATGTCAAATGAGACTGTAACTCAAGCTTGATGTACAATTTGTTTTCATGCCGCTCATTAAGCCAGAATTAAGTAAAGATAACTGAGAATTGCTGTTTTGGTAAATAAAGAGACAGGAGAAGACTGGCGTTTAGAATAATTCATGTACTTACGGAGTTACAAGTTCCTGCACTGTTTAGTAACAATACCACAAATTCTTGCAACACCTTCTCAAAAACAGGGTTAAATAAAGCCATTCAAGAAATTCAAATTGTCTGTCTTCTCCTGATTGACACACAAAATCTGAAGCTTTGTAGCGGATTGTCCATCAAGCTTTTATAGATTAGCAAAGTACACTTACCGATTCGCCTTTCTCTCCCTTTTCACCTTTTTGTCCCGGGTATCCTGGTGGTCCTGGCAAGCCAGGAGGACCCATTAGACCTGGAGGGCCAATGTCGCCATATTCGCCTTTTTCACCTTTAGGCCCAAGTTGTCCCTAATCAAAACAACAAAAATTTAGCGATTTTAGAGCTCAATACCGGATACTTACTGGAAGACCAGGCGGTCCCTGTAAACCAGACTCTCCATTAATTCCGGGCTCTCCTAAACCACCCGTCTCGCCTCTGTCACCCTTGGGGCCTTTAAATAAGAAAATATGATAGATAAAATTTGGAAAATACAATAATAAGGTTACACTGTTAATACGAAGGTTCACAACAAAAAGAAGAAGTAGAACCATTTTTATAAACAAGATGGTTCAAATATAAATCTTCAGGCCACTGTTTTGTTTATTTTTGAAACTGAGATTATTGGTACACTGCATACAGGAGGTTTTACAGTTCCGAGATCAGATGATTTTACTTTTATTACTGAAATATCGTAAAGTTTAAGTAGTCCCTTAGGCTGCTCATTTTAAAAACATTTTGAATATACAGTGTGTCCTATATGAGGGTAGAAAACCAAACCGTTCTTTCTAATGGTACACCGTATATGCTTTAATCTTTTCATACTTCTTGTCAATAAAGGATTCAAATTTTTTGGGAGTATAGGAGTATATATTTTATAGTTTCTGTGTTAATCAATGGCTTACATGAAAATTTGAAGAAATGGGTAACTAATTGGTTATATTTTATTGAAGATCTTTATTAAACTCTAGTATGTACAGTACACTGTCATATGAAATACAGTGGTGGCTCGCCAAATGAAGTAGTTGAAGTGTTTCTTCGCCTAAAATTTTCATTCAATAGCGAATATTTTATTTAAATTACATAACAAATTATTTATCGGCATTACACCTATTAGAAGTCGTTTATTTATGGCACACTACTCGTAGATACAATAAGCTTAGTGAAAACAAACACATTACATTTTTTCTGGTCCCCTTATATTTAAAATTTAAATTTTAAATGCAGTCCGTCGAGCGTGACAATAAAAATCTTACCTACAACACTCATGTAATTGTAGTGAAGAGTCGGCCTCAAACGTGTTTTAACTCTGCACTTATACCTCCTTTGCCGTGGTACCGCCTACATCAATATCTACAATTTTATTGGTTCACGGTGAATCGCGCAAATGAAGAGTTCAATCGCAATCAGCCGCCGAACTGCATGTTTGAGTTTGACCGTCAGTTTTAAACGATTTAAACAATTTCGAATTCACTTTTTTAACTGTACTATTTAATGATATTTTCTCTCTCACTGATATATTATTTGATGTTCTCCAAAAGAAATCATTGGATATTAATTTATGTGTTACAAAAATAAATAAAACTATTGAATTATTAAAGAGGAAAAGGAATGAATTTGATACACTCTTCGAAAAGACTAAGGAAATAGCAATAACACAAATCGATATACGACCTAAGCGGGAATACACTAGCCTTACAAATAATGACATTAGAAAAAAATATAGAATTTTGTTTTATGAAGTACTGGATCACATTGTAATGGAAATAGAAGTAAGGTTTCAAGACTGCGATAAGTTACAATTCATGTCTTTGGCTGATACTACGAAATCGGAAATTTGAACAATATGATTCGTGTTTTCCGTCTAAAGCATTTGAAAGTTTAGGTCAATTATATGGTAAAATATTTACAAAAAGACAGCGTCTTAAAAACGAATTATGCCGATGAAAGTTACCACAATCTACGGACCCAAAAATTACTAGAAAATCTCAATGAGAACAAAGAAATGTTTACCGAAGCCTACAAATTGGTTTGCCTCATATTAACTATTCCGTCGACAAGTGCATCAGTGGAAAGAAGTTTTTCTTGCCTTAAACGAATAAAAACGTACTTAAGAAATGCAGTATCTCAAGATAGGCTTTCTTCTTTGGCAAATATTTCAATTCAAAAAGAACGCTTATTAGAATTAATAAAAAATCAACCATTTTACGAAGACATAATAAATAATTTTGCTGCATTAAAGGACAGGAGAATATACTTGGTCTACAAAAACTAGGTAAGTTGACATTGAATTATATTTTTTCTATTTATTATTATTAGGGTTATTATAATAGCACTTCTTCTATTTTTTTACCCGCGAGCCGCCACTGATGAAACATAACTCAAAGTGCAATCTAGGCGTTATTTTAGGGTTTTATGAAAGATTTTTTTAATGCTTTGCGTCTTACGAGACATTCCAATCTTCTCTCTTATGCTTGTGTTGTATGTTTTAAAGTGTTACATACATAGACGCCTTACAACTTAATGTGGGCTCCAAACCATGGGAGGTGTAAATACTTCTATTCCAGATAAGATTTACCAGGCAGAATACCATGCTAATTTGTCACTGCCTAGCGAGAGAGAATGGCCGTTAAAAATCCAATGTTCCGATACTGGGAATTGCACCCCTGACCTTCAGTATAGAAATCTAACACGCTGACCGCTCTCTCACGACCTCCTCATTCTTAAAAATATCATCCTGTGTATAAGTCAGAATCGCAAAAGTGTATTAAAGTAGTTTCCTTTTGATATCTGAAGTTTACGATTGGAATTACGATATTTGGAATGTACAATAATTTTCCAAATTTTCATGTAACTGTTGTGTTGTTAACAATTCTCCATATACAAATCCAGATCATAGAACGTATACGTATAGACAAATTACTATTAGACGTACTTCTAGACATAATCAAATACATATGGATTTAGTTAGATGGCGCTCCATTACGTTTTACTTCTTGTATAAGTTAATTTTTAATGGATGTTATCTAATAGTATATTATTCAACGAGCGGTAATGGAGGCAATAACTCAGGCGGATGTAGTTTATCAACCAAGTAATTACCGCGAGCTGAATACTATACTTTATCCAGACTAGTAAATTGGATTTCCACTATTTAAATTTTATAATTTTCGTAAAAATTATGAATTAGTATTGACACATTTTAAAAAAATTTTTTTTTCTTAAGTTACCTTTCTGAAATATTATTTGATTGATTTCTAGCAATGTCAAAATGAAATTGCCCTGTTGCGAGCTCTAGGGTCCCCGACTTTTCTAAAATAATCTAGTAAGTTTAGAATTAATAAAACATATACCTAATATGCAAATGCAAATTGTGAAAGCTTTCAACCATTATAAAAGAGATAGGCCAGACTTCACACGATTTACGATTACAAATCGATTAATTGATATATTTGGGGTAAGCACGTATTATTTCTTAAATATGCAATTGCAAATTAAGTACTTATAATTTTAGGTGTCTGAGCGTTCTATAAGGGACATTTTATCACAAGGACAGGACGTTTTGAAATCTTCCATTTGTAGTATACGCGCTAAGACGGACGTTTTCTTAAATTACACGTTTAGAAACGATTTGCAATGACAAATTTGGCAGTATCATCTGAAGAATGAACATTTTACTCTCGACAAACTCTTGGCTGACTCTCGCGAAAATTTGGAATACAAGGGGGGCAGGACTACTTTATTCAAAATTATTAAATCAATGGGTTACAAACACAAAATGGTGAATGGACGCAAAATTTTATGTGAACAAAAACACGTCGTTGCATCCAAAATTAATTTTTTGAGACAATTTCTCCAATATCAAAATTCTAGTGAAAATGTGACATTCGTGTACCTAGGACGAAACCTGGATCTACCAAAATGGATCCGCGAGTCGTCAATGGGTACA
>JABXWE010034641.1:0-16274 GCA_014611495.1 Limonius californicus
GAATGCATAGTCGAGACAGTTGTTGGCTATTTTCAAAGCAGAGTATTATGACAATTTTTAATCTATTTATCTACGAAATTTCACTATTCGTACTTAATAACAAATATAATTTCCAGCAAAATTCCGATATTCACAATTATAATACAAGAAATAACTTGTTACGGGTTGATAATGCCAAAAACTCAGTTTATTTTAAATCCTACATGTTCAAATCCGTTACATTTTTCAATAAGCTTCCTGAATCCATTAAAATGAGAGATAACTTAAAACCCTTCAAAACTGAGCTAAAGTTGTAGGTATTTAACCGAAAACGTTTTCTATACGCTTGACGAATTTCGAAATACCTAAAGTAGGTACCTAGTATAGTTAGTATTATCGTCACCTATGGTCTTATGCTGTATGTAATATATTGTATGTAGGTAACTGATTGTAGCTAATTTTATATTTTTGGGTATTATACCTGTATCTATGTGAATTTTGAATCTTGGAATTTGTAATGTTTGGGTCTTTTTAGGACATGTGATGTAAATTTGTACGCCACTGGCATTATTTGCAAAAATCAATTACTTACTTACTTACTTACTTCGTATTGACAGGTTGAAAAACTATAGTTACTATATACTAAATATTCCGATTTCAGAGTAAGTTACAGAGTTAGAAAAAAGTAATGGTTACACCACATTCTATATATCTCGCGGTTTAGTTTTACGATAATGGAAATAAGAAGACACTGTTCATTTATTGAAAATTATGGTAATCAAATAGTTTAAAAATTTAACGAACACCTAAAGTTTTTTTACAGTAAATAATATATCTACAGGCTGTCCCAACTAAAACGGCCCGTCCTGAATAACAATAGAAATGATCAAATTTGATAAAATCAGCGGAACAAGTCAACAATAATTTGAAGGGGAGCATTTGTTACCATGTAAGTCATCTACTGTATTTCATCCCCATAGTCCCCACCACCACTAACCCCAAAATTTTAAATGACAAGGAGTGATTAGTGATAGCTCATTTGAAAGGTTTTTCTGCTATTTGTACAATCTGAAATTTTTTGCAATTCTCTTAATTCGTGTTGGCATTTTGAAATTTCGGAAACGTATTCGTATGCGGAAAATGTTACTGAAAAAGGAAAAAAAAGTGTTGAGACTATTTTATTAATTGTTCAAAGTGGTCACCACCAGCTTCCAAACAACAGTACAATGGATGAAATGGGGTGACCTACATGGCAGAAGATGTCCCCCTTTATACTACTGTTGAGCTGTCTTGACGAGTTTTTGAAATTTTATGATTTACAAAGTTATTTAGGGTGGGGTGTTTCATTTGAGACAACTAGTAAGGCAGTCGGTACTACTATACAGAGTATTACTAGTTTGTATGAAAACATGACACGATATTTCTTTTTTCCTTAAGGGAAAGAATGGTTGTGCGAAGGAAAATAGTTTTCCTAGTTATCTGAAAATATTGTTTTATGTGCGAAGAAAATAGTTCTTGTATTTCTTTCTTGAATATTAAGTTTTCCTCTGAGTAAGTAATATTAGGGTTTGCTGGTCTTCCTCTTCATAAAGCAAATAAGCAAACAACATTGTCTGTTTGAAATGCATTTGCCATTTATCTATAGGAGATTGCACACCGGCCTACATTTTATTCCAATTCATGCTATAAACAACAATAATCAATGGTAAATATTGCTATCAAGTTTAAAGTAACCTCAGTTTCAAACCACTTTTTATTCAGGCGTTATTTCAAATATCCCTTACCAAATAATTTTCGATCAGCAATGGTCATTCCCTTTGCATATCATATTTATAATAAACAACACAGTAATTTCTTAATAGTTTACAATTGTACATCAACAATATCAGTGGTTCCCCAACCTACCGGGGGGATCACGATATATGGTTAGGAGGGGGGGCGATGGAGGATATCCAAAATAAAACAAAATGCCTTTTCAAGACATTTATTTCTTCTGGGAAGAATATTATAAGCACCTTCTGACAGAACAAAGGCCGCCATTTAAAGAGCAAGCAATTAACATACAAGTAGAAGGAGAACCAGTAAAGGTGGAAGTCGAGACAGTAATAAAAGCAATAAAGAAAATGAAAAACCGAAAAGCAAGTGGACCGGGGGAATCATGGCCGAAATGATAAAGAACTGATTACGCAACTATTTAATAAATGTTTACATGGGCAACCCAGAGGAATGTAAGGTAGGATTTATGTCATCTATCCACAGAAAAGGAAACAAACAAAAATGCGAAAATTACCGAGGAATAACAGTAACATCCTCCCTTAGTCGGCTATAAGGAAGAATTATAAGAGATATGATAGAAGAGGACTACAAGCAAAAAGAAGCCGAAGAACAAAGCGGATTCCAGGCAGCTAGGTCCTGTATGGACAACATATTCTGCTTAAAACAAATTATAGAAGAAAAGATAGCGACAGGAAGAGAACTGCATCTACTCTTTATAGACCTCACGAAAGCATATGACAATGTACCGGTCGAAAAGGTATGGCAAGTGCTACAAGAGACACGTATCAATCACACCATAATAAAAACTTTACAAGAAGTATACAAGGAAACTAAAGTAATAATTAAAATAGGCTAACAAATATCTCAAGGCTTTATAGTAACAAAAGGGCTCAAACAGGGATGTTGCGTTTCCCTAACATTTTTTAAAATATATGTAGAACATGAACTACGAGAATGGAAGAGGAAGTGTAGAGGTATGGGACTAGAAATTAATGACAGCAATATATATACCCCACAATTTGTAGATGATCAGGCCCTCATTGCCCAAGATAAAGAGGACTTAGAATATATGACAAGAAAGATTGAAGAGGAATACGAAAAATGGGGATTATCTATGAACCTATCCAAAACAAAGCACCTATGTGTGGGAGGAAAGACGACGAACCTAGAATTATAAAATGATGAAACCATTATGGGATGTGATAGATATAAATATTTAGGAGTAGAAATAAATAGCGATGGCAGAGATTCGATAGAAATATAGGAATGAATAAGACAGGGACGAAGAGCTATAAAAAGATTCAACGGGATACGGTGGCATAAAGAAATTACGAAGAAACGCAAAATAAACGTCTACAATGTAATAGTAAAAAGCATAACACTATATAGAGCGGAAGCCTGGAAGATTACAGAAGCTGATAAGAGAAAGATTACAGCGGTAGAGATGGACGCCCTAAGAAGATCATGTCGGGCCTCAAGAAGAGACAAAATACCAAATGAAAGAATCCGAGAAATGATGGACGTGCAAGAGACAATACTAGACGATATACAAAAAAAAACAACTTAGCTGGTAAGGGCATGTAAGGAGAATGGCAGCGGGAAGACTACCAAGGGTGGCCATGGAATGGATACCATCGGAAAGAAAGAGAAGAGGAAGACCCAGAAAAACTTGGGGGAAAGGAATCCGAAAATCAATGAGTGACAGAAATCTGAACGACGAACAATGTCTTGACAGAACACAATGGAGAAGAAGTCTGGGAATCGGACAGCGGCGACAGACGCTATAAACCGAACATATATAGCTTCTTCATTAGTATTGGTTGCTGATGTAAAAGTGGCTTGCGCCTTGTGGAAGGAGTTTAGCTTTCTTTCAGAGAATTTCACAAGCTTTCTTCTTTTGTATGAAGGTTTGGCATTTAAATGTTAAAATAGAGTTCCCGCCATGAATGTTGAAGTCTAACGACTTAAAGCAGAACTGTATGGGTTAAGAAAGACTGGTTGGTCAGCAGTCTCAAAATATTTAGTTTTCGACCACTTTAGTATTTTAACCGCTGTAAACAATGTCACCAATAGTCTCTTTTTACAAAATATTCTGTTAAATAGCACAAGCTATTTAGTGAGATACCTTCAGTTAATTATAGAATGTTTGCATCATTTTCCATTGCCTGGAAAAGTTTTAAATAAACATTGCCAACGGTTTGTGTTAAATCTTATAGAATATTTCGAGCAAGAGAAAGATAACATGGGTCTATTAGTTAACATCTCCGCAGTGCAACAACGGGTTGCTGATGCACTCAAGATTAGCAGAAGTACCGTCCAGAGAATTGTTAAAAATGAAAACCATGGACTACTTTTAACTAGTACGATTAAAAGGTCTCGTTCTAAAAGCAAAACTGAAGATTTCCGAGACTCAACCAAAGCGGATGTGCGAGATGTGGTATATCATTTAGATGCGGAGAGAAAACCGGTGATACTCGAATCGCTCCAAAATGAATTAAAAGACAAGGCTCTATTAGAAACGTCGCAAACAAGTTTGCGGCGTTTTCTAAAATGTATTGGCTTTAAGTATAGAAAAGACGATAATCGAAGGGCTTTATGTGAAAAAACCAGCGTAGCTTGTATGCGAACTGCATTTTTAAGGACCTACATGCGAAATATAGAGTCCACAGCACCCTTACAAGTGGTTTTTACTGATGAAACATGGATTTGTGCTAGAGGCTCAAAGAAGAGGTCGTGGCAAGACGAAAGTGTAAAAAGTGTGAAAAATCCACTTTCTGCTTCCGAGGGAAAAAGATATATTGTGCTCCATGCTGGCAAGGAATCGGGATTTATTGAAGGGGCTGGTTTAATTTTTTCGTCGAAATCACAAAGTGCTGATTACCACGACAACATGAATTCAGATATGTTTGAAAAATGGTTACAGGAACAGCTACTGCCGAATCTACCGGAACCTTCTTTAATCGTTTTAGATAATGCATCTTACGATAGTCGAGTAATCCAGCCACAACCAACATCAAATTGGACCAAAGATGCAATAAAACAATGGTTACGTAAAAACAATATTGGGTTTCCAGAATATTGTCTAAAAAATTAATTATTGCAATTGGCAATGCGCAATAGACGACCAAAACGATATTTTGTAGACGAATCTATTCAACAGCACGGGCACCAGTTTTTGAGCTTGCCACCGTATCATTGCCATTTTAATGCAATTGAAAACATTTGGGGTATCTACAAAGAATATTATGACAAGCATATAGGTAGCGCTGGATTCGGGGAGGAATATGTATTGAAGATGTGGCAAGAATCTATTAACCAAGCGTCGAGTGATACGTGGGCGAATACGGTACAACATACACATGATATTATCAAACAAGGCTGGGAACGTGAAATTGTAAGGGACGAAATAGATCCTATAATTATTAATGTTAATCAGGATTCAGACAGTGAAAGTGACAATTTTCATTAAATTTGTAATTAAATTGTTTTAATACTGCATTACTTAGGTTGTTGTAGTTGTTTCTTGTAAACCTCTGTTTCATTTAATATTTGCAAATAAACAAGTATGTAATATTTTACAACCTCAAAATTCTTTAAACTCCTTTTTCTCTTTCTAGCAACTGCATTTGATGTAGTTACGATAAAAGTGCAAACATTTTTTAAACCGCTGATGTTTCAGTCCTGAAGATCTTCTAGCTCCGTCTGTTGCACGCTGTGCGACAAGAGTAGCGGGACCCGACTGCGGATTTACTTTTCTAATCTTTTCAAACGCACAACGTGGAGTACTTGATTGAGTGCGATGGGTATAGAGTTTGCAGTTGTTTTCTTAAGTAAAGCGCTAGGCCGGTAAGCTTCAACACTCGTGGCGGCTGCTATAGCTCTGATGGCTTTATAGTGTCTTTTAACAACACGTTTCGACAAAGTAGGCTCTGGGGTTTCTGGGTAACAACGGTAAACCGATATTTGAGATATTCACCGCTGTACAATATATTTTTCTTTGTATTCTTGTCAATGCCAGACATGGAAGGTTTTTGAAACGGTTTTAAAAATTCATCCAGCTTTAACAAAATGAATATAGCTCGTACTTAACGTTAAATACTTGTTATCGATTTATAGCACTCAACACACAGTCAAAAGTACAGCACACTATTTTGAAATGATGACTAATCTCATCGTGGTCCTGCTTATATAAAGCAAAATAGATTTTTCTGATTATTTCAGTTCCATCAAGCACCATCCTGAATATGGTGGAAATTTCCGGAAATACGGAGAACAAATAAATAAATTGCGCTACCTGTCAATAGATGGCGTGTTATTTAGCCGTTTAGCTGCTGATTCGAAATGAAGTTGAGTACTACAAGAGGGATGGCGCGAGAACAATTTTGAACAAAAGGGTGTCACGCTTTATACAATTGAGGAACTACTAATCTATACAGTGTGAAAATGTTATAATCGGTCTATACACAGTGTAACTGAATGGCTTCATGGGAGCATTAGTACTTAAATAAATGATAAATATTCGAACAAAACTTTGTCCGATTTTATTATTTAAAAATTTGATTTGGCATAATTATACTAATACAGAAATAAGAGATATCCGTTTTACTTATGGATAAGCGAATGGAAATTCGAATGAAGCTGTTAGACTTTACCGTAAAATGTATCCAGCTCGGCATTGTCCAGTTAAACGTACCTTTGTAGCGATCCATCATCATTCATCTTCGATTCCAACCAAATAGTTCCTATTATTGCTATAAGAATATGTTTTTGAGATAATTGAAGATGAACATTGTAGTGGTACATCACAGATTGCTCTTGATGTTGGTGGTTTATATGAAACTGTTTGGCTAATTCGTCATCAACAATTATTTTATCCATTTAATTTACAGTCGGTGAAAACTCTCTTGATAACTGACTTCTTGCAGGGACTGCAATTATTTCAATGGTTTTTAGCAACATGAAATATTCCCAATTTGTATACTAAGGGTTTTTTTCCGACAAGACCATTTTTTTTAAATATCATAATGTATGCTCCCAGTGTATTGTATTGTATTGTGTGGTGGTAGTACAGTTGGTAGAGCGCTAGGGCCCCCGAGTTTCTACCTTAGCTTTGAGGAGAAACACGTGGCAGAGAAGAGGACGTTGCCCAGTAGTGGGTCAAAACGGCTGTCAATGATGATGATACTGCCAGTACTAGTAAATGAGCTGACGCTAATTCACACGCAATAAGATCTTTCAGGCATCAACAAATATTTTTTTTTTAATTTTTGAGCCGGCATTGTTGATAATTACTTTTTTGCCGCGACACTTCATGGTCGATGCTATCGTAATCATTGGATTGGTAGAGCGAGAGAGATTTGCATGGCCTCCGCGCTCCTCCTATACAATCCATGTGACTATTTGATATGGAGACACTAAAACAATATTGTGTATCAAATTTCAATTGAAAATATATGTATATTAGTTTTCAACTGATTAACAGGACTCCTGGTTGTTTTCAACGAGTTAGGCAATCAATGACACGACGCTGTGAAACGTGCATTTTGCCCGTGGTCGATTCAAGAACTTGATATAAATAACACCTTCCAATTTGTACTTATAAATAAATATTAATAAATAATTAATGCGTTAAATTTCGGTATTCGCTATTATTCGAATTTTAAGTGATCACGGCTTCTAAAAGAATCGTTTTTAATGTTTTAGTAAATTTATATCACACTGGTCTTTTCCTCAGGATATGATTTTTAGGTGTTATTTTTCAAGTAGTTTAAGCTAGAACGATCCAAACTTACGTAAAATGGGGCCAGCTTAAAATGGCCTGACTAACGAGTATAGATAACCAAAGTTGGTAAAAAAAGGACTACATTAAAATAAAAACGGCCTAACTTTGTAAAACGGGTCTGAGAAAATGTTATAGCCCTGCTATAGTTATTCGCTTACAAGCAATATCTCTTTACAAGAGCATCATTATCTAAATATACTCCTTTCGACTTCAATTCTAGGAATTTATTTCTTAAACGATTTCTTTTCATGACGTCGGATGTGGCTTATTGCAAAACATTTAAATTAACATTGTGGTTTTGTGTCTAGTAATACAAAGCAAAATATTTCTCTTGTAGACTTCAATAAATTTAATCTTTTGAAGCGCGAACATTTATGTTCAATTTACTTGAAGTCTAGAAAACTTTTAGTAAACACTATATTGTCAAGATAAATGATGATACTACTATAAAAGTGGCGCTCACTGAATTTGGGATTTATAGCTTGGATTGGATAGAGTTATCAGAATTGTACGAAAGAATATCCGAACCTTTTTGCGTGGTTCACTGTCAAAGACAGTGCGTGTTTCACTTCTAAAGGCGAAAGTAGTTTGCTGGCCTATGTAATACGATCAATTTTAAATAAGTGGCCTCAAATGAAAATCCACGCTATTTATAGTGAGGTATGTATATGTATATTACACTGTCAAAAGAAGTTACATAAGTCATTATGCTGTATCAACCGATGATAATGATGAAAATCTTTCCGAGCCATGCAAATGTTACAAATATTTCGATATATTTAAACAGTATTTTTTTGCAGAAATACGTTAAGCACCTATAGTCAAATTTATTAACAAAAATGTATATATTTGTTAAAAACTGACACCAATTCCTAAAGTTGTAAATAATGATACAGCTTTATATTAATACTTGGGTAATTTTAGCAGTTTAAGAATCTGTAATGCTTAAAAACACAAATAAATAAGACTATTAAGCAAAATAATGATAACGGGTTTCTCAAAGCTGAATTGTATTTAATTCTGTTTTTGTTAAAGGGAAGTGTTGCGAATGTTATGTGCCTCTTGATGTTTAATAAAGGACTTGCTGTTTAATAAAGCACGGAGAGGTACTTCTTCACGTACGCTCACTCATATTAGCTTGACGTTCATTTACAATTAAAATTACATACTGTGTACTAATTTACAAAATTAGTCAACGTCTTAAAATCAGTTTAAACGAACAACATAAGATATTCTCCGAAACAAATACTGCGTACTGAATCTTCAGATCTAGGATTTATTTAAAATACTAATACTGCGTAAAAATAAAATTGTTGAACATATTGTTGATATAATTGTTAATTTAGAAACGTTTAAGACAATGTCTACTTTGTTTTGCGCTCCATAGAGTTGTATATTTGTTATAACCTGTCTATTCAAGAACACCACAGAAGGAGTTTGGTGTACAGTAAATTAAACATATGTTTATAGTCACATACCGGGCGCATGGAACTGAAATTTCATACCTTAAACAAAGCGTTGTGAAATTTCTTGTGAATAGTTCATCTGGAACAAGCAGCTTCTCATGTATACAGTTACTCATATATACAGTTACTCTAATACTTCAATAAACAGTACCTCGTAATGGCAACAAAAATGACATAAACATTAACAGTGCACATGCCTTCGTATAATGTAGACTAGTTTGGCTAACGAAGAATGTTTACGCAAATTTAGTTACGCCAACGTTATTCTTAAGTTTAAAAGCCCTCAACTAAGCTAGAACGGTAATGTTGCCCAATTGTTCGGCTCGACCTTACGGGGGAAGTATAAAAACTACTGAATCTTAAATTTCTAAGAGTTTAAGGTTGCAGCGCTTGTGCAGTTAATGTACGGAGTTTCTGGGTAAACAAACAGCGCATACAAGCAGAACTCACTGGCGACGATAGGCAGGTGACATGCAGCAGATAATAAAACACAGACCTACTGATCTGTCATGAAATATTGGGCAGTTGTACCCACCGAGGGTCCTCTAGCTCCTACCCCTGGATTGGGATTCGAACAGGATATGGAAGATCATCTACTGACCGCAGCTATTCGTAATCATAGATTAATTACTGCAGTTAATCATATCTTCTGGTGTACCAATTCTCCAGAGGGAAAACTGCAAATGGACGATGTCCATCCAGACACTCTGATATTCACAGGGAGTCGCAGGGTCATTATCCCTCAGCGCCATATACGAAGAGGAGAATATAATTAGCGACCTTTCCCCCACGTAAAAACAGTCGATGCCCTCCTGGCATTCATGTAACATTCATAGATTCATGGTAATAGTAATAATTCAAACAAGGTGCATTCTCGAGACCACCTCTGCCAGCTAACTGCCTCCACTAATCTTTGCTAGGGGTTTAATGATTAAAAATGCTATACACATTATCTACTCACCTTTGCTAAGTATATTCACTACGCTACTGTTTCCAGCAACTACTTACGCTTGTAAATCACATATATTAACGCCTAGATAATACGCAACCATTAGGGTAAATGCATATAACAATATGAGATATATACCATAATCGCGCTAGTGCAATGTGTAGACATACACACAGAAATGCGACGCCACTGTCGCTAAACCTGAGTATGCTTCTGCAGAATGCAGTCCATATTTATAAATAAACTGGTAACACGAATACCGCACCTCACCGCAGCATAGGGAATAATTGCATCGCAATCAGTTAGTAGGTTCGCAAATATTATTAATAAGTAATTACGCCCAAAAATATGTAAGCTGACGCCTAGCTACCAAGAACAATGTTTTTAGTAGACTGCCCGGCCTCTTGTTTAAACCTTCTTATTCCTTACCCGATGATATGGAGAGCCGACAGAAGTTATATATACTTTTGAAAAATTTATTTTTTGAGCCTACATTGAAGTAATATTCACAGTAGACAGAAGCCTAAAACGATTGAAGGGCACGTGCCCTCCACTAGTCACATTGTCATCAACAATACGTTCTGTTTTGCCCGCATACCTGTTGTTTATCAATACTTATATATCCCGTTTACATTAGCACTGCGTGTGCACTGTCATTCTTATTGGTTTTATTTCATGTGTTCCTTGTTTCTGATTTGTAATCCTAACGTAATACCTGTCGTTATTTCAAGGCTTAAAGGTCGTACTCGGTCTCTTTATTAGGTAAGCAAATCAAATTATAAAGTTTATTGTAAATACGGACACTTAGTGTGGAATTACAGCTTAACATGGTGTTCACAGTAATGCAAGGGAAATATATTTTGGAAGCCTACTTTAGATTTGAAGAAGGTGACGAAAATGATGTCTGGCAGTACTATCGTTCTCGCTTCAATAAGTACCGTTCTCCAACGAAGTAATCCGCCATGAAATATGTAGTCAGCACCCGTGGCGGCCGGTTAAAATGTAGGGAAGGTTGCATTGGAATATATAGGGTTATTAAAATAAAGTTACATTTTCAAATTGCACAAACTCAACGAATAAGCACACGAAAAGCACATTTGTGTGCGTAAAGCAATGGGGTTTACTGAAATTAGTTTAATTGTTGAGTATGTCCATCGATTTAGTTTTCGACATGCCGTAATCCTTCTTCTATATTATTAACAGTATTTTCCAGTAGATACAATTGAATATCTTAATTTTGTTGTTAAATAAATTTTTTTGGTTCGACAATAGTCGTACGTGTATTTAGAAAAAATTGTTCCTTTAGCACAGTCATTTCTTTCAAACTTGTCGATTAACTTTCTGTAAGACTGTTCAACTTCTTGCTTATTCATAATGACACTGAATAAGATCAATCCTAACCTTTAAAGTCAAAACCATTTTAAAGCACAGCAAATTTTCAGTGATTTAAAAGTTCAATAGGCACGAAAATTACTTTTGGAAGATTATCAACAAATTTATCACCCCGATTTCCAAAAAGTTTCATACAGCGATCGATGGACAAACCCCATTGTTTTACGAATACAAATGTGACTTTCATTTGCTTATCCGGTGAGTATTTAAAAAGTCAAAATGTGACTTTCTTTTGAATAACGCTATATTATTTTTTTTTACACTTAGGCACGTGCCGTATGCGTACGCAACCACTTTGGATGTAGTCAAGTGTACTGCTTATCAGGCAGTGCTAGCTTCCCTTACCGGCGACGAATATTCGTGGATATAGCCGAGACTAATGGAATGTGGTAACGGATTCACTACCTTAGATCGCAGTGCACTTCTTTCGTAAACTACAGCGTTTAAGTGTTTATTCATGATGTCCAAACGCAATCTATGTCTTCATTATGTTATATTATATTTATATAATGTTTGTAAGTATTATTATTTTTATACAGCTTTGGGTTTTTATTTTCTCTTGCTGTAATACGCGGTGCTTAGCACGAAACAGGCACTGTCTGTTGAGGTAAGTACAAGGGCAGCCCTTTAAGTTTTTACAAACTAGAGGGCGCTATTGAGATGTGCCATTACTATTTTCGTAAAATTTGACATTTGTGATTGTGAAAACAGTGGCAGCTTAGAAAATGACCGAGTAGTTTGTTTACAGTGATTGTTTAAAAAAAGCAATTTTGTGAAACAATGGAAATTTCACGTGAAGGTTTTCGTTGGTTGATTTTTTACGATTTTAGTAAAGGCGTAACTCAACAACAATGCATAGAATCGCTTCGTTAAACTTTTGGTAATGAAACACCATTAGAAAAAACCGTTTACAATTGGTTTGTAAAATTTCGTCGTGGTCGTGCGTCCGTCAGTGATGAATTTCATGAAGCCCGACCAAAATCGGTTGTTATTCCAAAAAACATTGATGCTGTGCGCTACATGATTGAAAAAGATCAGCATGTAACTTACAGTGAGCTAAAGGCACCCTTAGGCATATCGAAGACTGCAGCGCATTTGATTTTGTATGAACATTTAGCTGTGGAAACGATCGGTTTCCGATGGTTTCCGCATAATTTGACGGAAGCTCAAAAAAAGGCTCGTGTTAACTGGTGTAAGGAAACGCTCAAAAAATTCGACCGAGGAATTGTAAACAAAATCCTTATAGAACATCCTAACAGGTGACGAAACTTGAATATATTCGTATGAACCGGAAACTAAGCAATAATCCACTGTTTGGGTGTTCCAAGATGAACCGAATCCCACAAAAGTAGTTCGTTCACAAAGCACTTCCAAGAAAATGATCGCTTGTTCTTCGACTGTACTGGACATGTCGCAAACTCGCAACCATTTCTTCAGAGAATCGAAGAACAGTTAACGCTGATTGACATACAAGAATTTGTTTGCCAGAAGTCATCGACGAAATCAGGAAAAACGACCGGAAACGTCGCATCATTCTTCATCATGACCATGCCCGCTCTCACACAGCGCTTTAAAGAATTGATTATTTGAAGTAGAAAAACATCGAATTAATGTCTCGACCCTCGAGTCAGCTCCATGTCAGATGATGATGATGATGATGATGATGATGATGATGATGATTGCCGGTATTCACCTGATTTGTCGCCTAACGACTTCTTTGTGTTCCTGAATGTCAACAAAAAATGCGTGGACAGCGATTTTCATCACCTCAAGAAGCTGTTGAAGCCTTCAGGAACCATGTTTTTGAGATATCAACTTCAGAGTGGAAAAAATGTTTCAGGAATGTGTTTGAACGCATGCAGAAGTATATACATCTTAAAGGCAAATATTTTGAAAAGCAATAAAACAGTTGGTTCAAAAAAAAATTTCTTTCCTAGTTTTTGTAAAAACTTAAAAGGACTGCCGTCGTATGAAGGCGGGGACTTTTGCTTACGCAAGACGCTGAATATTCAACAGAGGACGCATGCGAGTCCCAACAAATCATCAAGATGTTTTTGTTGTCAAACGGCGAATGGACATAATGTTGTTTTTGTAACCGAGTTACTAAAGATGCAGGTCTTTCATACGGTTCATGCCAGAAGACTTATAAACAAATCTGCATGTGTGAAATCGACGTCAATCGTTTGATAGTTGGTGTCCCCAGATTTTGAAAAAAGGCGACAATAGTGTACAAGGTTTAATGAACACCTCAGCAATAATGGCATTTTAGATGTAACATTATTCAGCGATGAAGCATGGTGTCATCTTAGTGGCTACGTAAAATTCCAAAACTGTTATACAAAGTCAACTAAAAATCTTTATACATGTCAGGAGTTCTCACTACACCCCCTTAAAATTGGGATTTGGATCACGATCACGATGTCGAATACTACAATTAATTTTTGTAGAGGAATGTTTTGATGAAAACATAATAAGCAGAAATCGTTAGCCATCGCGATTGCAAGACTTAACACCTGTCGTATACTTTATGTTTGGATATCTAAACATATTGTATATGCAAATTTACAGTCTTATTAAAATGTGTTTCTTAGATGTGCGTGAAGTTGGCGAAACAACATTGGACGCAAATTCTGAAATAGATGTAAATATTTTGGGCTCAATTTTCGCCAACTTACGCCAATTTTCGCAAACTTCCGTTAATTTGCACCAATTTACGCTTATAAATAAATGACCTATTTTAAATTGTTTGTTAGCTCTTCTGTAAACATTTTGCGCCCAATTTGCGCCAGTATGCGCCGGCAAATACAATTTCTAATTTTCATTCGTAACGAAATTATAATGAAAAAACTAAAAGTTTCATCAATTTCACGCTAGCGAAATGATTCCTAAATGTTAAATTTATAGCTTTTGTGAACATTTTGCGCTCAATTTGACCTATTTGCGCCGTCAAAACCAAATACAAATTTTCAAAGTTTCACGCAGGCGAAACAATTTCGGATTCCTGAAATGATTGTTCTTTAAATATTTTGTGCCTTAATTGCGTTTATTTGCGCCGTTAAAGCAAATTCAAATCTGTATTTGTAACCGAGTCATTAAAAAAAATGTTGGCGAAATTTAATATTTTCTTAATAGCTAGAATACGATTTAAAGTACATTTATTTTAAGGGAAGAAATTAAGGGCATTTTTTTAAATCTATTTTTCAGAATTTGCACTCAAAGCCATTTTCATCGACAAGTACGCCACTAAGTTTCCCGCGTTATTTGAAATATTTATAAAAATATAATATATTGTACGTCACTGGAATTAGTTAAAGGCTAGTATAGTATTTCTTATTGAAGTGCCTTTTTTTGAGTACTAAGTAGTAATTTTATTATATGGTCTACTTATTTATGCACAATGTTGTATTGTGTCATGCAGTACCTATATAATTTACGGTGGGCAAGAACACTACATACTTTCAGGTTTCTTTAGGATTTCGTGTATCTTGCGGCCTAGCCCCCCTCTAATAAAATGCTAGACCTTAACGCATTATAATAATATTAGAATATAATATGCAAACTTATAGAATATAGTAGATATTTTTAAAGTATGGTAATTTAACATTTTTTAAATGCCTTTTATGAAAATACATAAGCGACGAACAAAGCTCCTATAATTTAGTGTCAAATAAATTCTAATGTAAAAAGGCTCTACCGCCTCTGAAATTTTCGTCGTAATTTCTTTACATAAGAGCCCCTCGAAATTGCCGTCCTTAATAAAAGGAAGCAATAGTGTAAATCCTATCGATCGATTGTATAAGTGCAAAAACGTGTTGCAGACGCACCAGATGAAAATTTCCAGTATCGAGTAAATTAGTATTCTTTTCTTAAACGGTAATGTAATAAGTCCTTCCTGACTGTGGCGTCTTACGGACACTGTAAGTTTGCACTCTACGAACAGTCTCCACCGCAAAAATTTCATTTTTTTACTGGATTTACATTGTAACTACTAACAGACTGCATATCTAATTGAATTGTGTATATCAACAAGGGAGATCGTTTAATATTTTTTATCGCATTAAATCGTATTCAAATAGCGCCAACTGTCCTCTGTAATTAAATCCACCTGTAAGCGTCAGCGTTAAGATAATTAATTAATAAAGTTACTTTTATGTTCTAGGCAATTGTGTTACTAATCAAGTATTTTCAAATGATATGTTAAGTGTAAAATGTCTAAATAAAACACAGCAAGGGATTTTCTCTTTATATACAAATACTGACGAAATGCTATCTGTTAATAGTGAAGCTTTTAACACATTCTTTTAAATAATAATCAAATAGGCCGTGGGTGAATTTTGTTCATGTAGGTGCCTGTCGTAATTTTATATTCAACAGTTATTATTTTGCGTGATATTGGTATTTTTACTCTGTAAATACTTTTTTTAGAGTGAGCACGCAACGTATTTTACAATAGTGATAAGCATAGTCGAATGATTTCAATAATCGAATGGTTAGAATTCGAATGAATTTAATAATCGAAATACTCACAGGAATTAATCATTCCAATCCAAAATGCACTTGCAACTTGCCTTCCAAATGAGGACTCATTGGTACTGCCACTCTTGTTTCTAATTGTTTTTTCGGTATTCGACTGGATTCTGTTCTGTATTTATTTAAATTTCGTCACGTTATGAGAATCACCTGATTGTAAATGCCGTTTTATGGTTCTCCGTGTTAAATTATAAGTTATTAAATATTAACGATATTTATAATTATTTATATCTTTATTAGAGTAATCATGACGAACAATTTAGCCACTAGATGTTTTAAACGGGAAAATAGTGTGAAAAGCCGGACAAATTACAAACGATCGTAACTGATTAAGATAAAAAAATTTGATTTATTTTATATCTTTAAACCGCGATATAAATTGCTGATATTATTTAATTTA